>WAAB01006329.1:123025-146180 GCA_013389865.1 Piaya cayana | reverse complement strand
TTTTTGTCAGATGAATACCCATTGGAAATCTTTTAAGAATGATGTCATTAGAAACATGAAGAGTTGATATTGGACTTAATAAGCAAAAAGTGATTTCTGTTCAGGTTCCTTAAAAATTCTGTTTTGGTGAACACATATTCAACTCAGACATCTGGCAAAGCAGTTGGAAGGGAAAGCTTGTGATTAAGGGCCAAAGGAGCTACAAGCACTAGAAAGATCTCCAGCAGAAGAATTAATAAAACTGGCAAGGAGGAAAAAAAAAGAAAACGTAAAGCTCTAGACCTACATCATAAAGCAGAATAAAAAAATAGTAATAATACAGCATAAAAAGTCTACATTCCCCACCTTTTGTCTCAAGTTCTTTTCAGCCCTTTCTCTCAGTCATTTTTTTAAATTTTTTTATTTTTCTCTTACCATTTTTATCACCAGTCTTTGGATTCAGATCAGGCTTAATGTCATCACAGACTGATGCAGCCCTAAGGACACAGTAGTACATGGTAACACACTTTTCCTTTCCCTTCAAATGAATGGCATGAAACAAAACTAGCTCAGCCTTTGAGTGTTTCTCTACATGCATCACTCAAGGGTTGTGCCTCAGGATGAGCTGTTAAAAGCAAGTAGTCTCTGCTGTTATGTCCTTATTCCATTAAGGCATTTGAGGCTGTCAGAAATTAAATTCAGAGTCAACAGTCAAACATACTGTATGTAAATGTGAACCTGAACTCTTCAACTCAGCTGTATTTCAGACTGTGAAGAGGATGCTGCAGCATCTTAGTTGAATTATACTTTTCAAAGCCTCATTACTATCTCTTGTTCAATTTCATTCTTAGTTATTTATAGTAACTAAAACCAAACAAAATTACTGAAAAAACACCAATCACAAAACTAAACAACTGTAAGAAAGCATCAGGGAACTGCTTTTAATTGTTCTCTCCCCTAGTTATATTTCACCATCTATAAGTGTCTTTAAAACTCTTTGACAGCAGAGTTCTAGGCTTGACAGGCTTCTAACTGCTAACTGTTCAACTTGTTCCTAAGATATCAAACTGCTCATTAAAACAAGATAGTTATAGGCAACAATACAACTAAAAAAGCACTCTGTAATCTTGTTGCTTGAGGGGAACCAACGTATCTTTGAGAAATACAAATCCACTAATACTTGAGACGGAACATGATGAGCTTAGTCTATAATTTTTGAAGTTTCTCCAGAAAGAACTAATTTCATTCTCAGCTACTTTTCCCATTCCCCTAATGTTACTTGCTTACTGTAATTTCTTCTTTCTTGTATTTAAATTAGAAGGAAAACATCTCAGACCAGTAAGTACCTGTAGCTAGGAAAAACTGTAACCAGTGCATATTTAGTAAAGGGGTTTTAGAAATCTATTCCAGATGTCATGTTGCCTATTTTACCATGTTGAAAAGCTCATCTTTGACTTGATCTGTTTTTCTGTTCTGAAAGGATCATAGAACACGGTAGAGGCAGAAGGGAAATATTTTTTTTCTCATTTCTCTGGATTTTTTTTAATTACTGGATTAATGTTCCATGAACCCCCATGTTATTTTGGAAAAAAGAACATCATCTTGAAGACAGTAATTACTACAATAATTACAAGCAAAATCTGCATCTGAGTGCAGAGACAGAGGCTGGTTATGTGAGAAGGGAAACAAAGAGCAAAGTGATGTATCAGTCAACTACTCCAACAGACTTTAACCAATTGAGCAGGTTTGACTGAGAGTTTTTACCCACAGTGCAATATACATAATCACAGATCAAAAAGGCACAGCACTTACTTTGAAGTTTCAGGTCTGGACATGCTTGAAGGCCCTGAAGTAAGACGACTTTCTCTGTACCTTTAGCTCATACAACTCTGTTGCCTTACTCAGTCGAAAGCAGCAATGAATAAAAATTACATTAAACTAAGCAGTTGTAAGGTAATTTGTACCAAATTATGTGATTAAATATAATATGATATGTTTGAGCTCCTGGTGGTCACCCTATGAAAAATTGATTATTTCAGTCCCCCAATATTTGAAGGATCTGAAGCAATGTTAGAAAACAAGGCTGGAAGCGGAGAAATGAAGTAGGCCACGTAAACTTTTCAAGCACTACTAAGTTTTCCATGGTACAAATGGGATCCCAACGATCCTAATATCTCTTCAACAAGGAGTGAAAGAGGAGCACATGAGATTTTTATAGACAGAAAAGAAAAATGAGGGAAGAAATGGATCAATCTAGGAAACAGGAAGGGTTTGTAACCTGGTGTCTCAACCCCTTTAGACAACAGTTTCTCAACTGTTCCTCAAATTTACACTAATATTTAAATATATATATTTATATATGGACTTCTTCCTTTAAAAGTGCATTGAAACATAATACTTCCATAAGAAACTCTAGNGTATCAGTCAACTACTCCAACAGACTTTAACCAATTGAGCAGGTTTGACTGAGAGTTTTTACCCACAGTGCAATATACATAATCACAGATCAAAAAGGCACAGCACTTACTTTGAAGTTTCAGGTCTGGATATGCTTGAAGGGCCTGAAGTAAGAAGACTTTCTCTGTACCTTTAGCTCATACATCTCTGTTGCCTTACTCAGTCCAAAGCAGCAATGAATAAAAAATACATTAAACTAAGCAGTTGTAAGGTAATTTGTACCAAATTATGTGATTAAATATAATATGATATGTTTGAGCTCCTGGTGGTCACCCTATGAAAAATTGATTATTTCAGTCCCCCAATATTTGAAGGATCTGAAGCAATGTTAGAAAACAAGGCTGGAAGCGGAGAAATGAAGTAGGCCACGTAAACTTTTCAAGCACTACTAAGTTTTCCATGGTACAAATGGGATCCCAACGATCCTAATATCTCTTCAACAAGGAGTGAAAGAGGAGCACATGAGATTTTTATAGACAGAAAAGAAAAATGAGGGAAGAAATGGATCAATCTAGGAAACAGGAAGGGTTTGTAACCTGGTGTCTCAACCCCTTTAGACAACAGTTTCTCAACTGTTCCTCAAATTTACACTAATATTTAAATATATATATTTATATATGGACTTCTTCCTTTAAAAGTGCATTGAAACATAATACTTCCATAAGAAACTCTAGGGAATTTGTCTTAGAAGGCTGTCGACAAAATTTAATTTAAGTGAATTCAACATTAATAAACAGCACAGCAATAAACACTGATCATTAGCTTAGCTACAATTATTGTCTCTGGATATTTTAAATAAGTACATTTTATTTCGTATTTTAAAAGCATAGTAAAGCATGAAATGTGAGCTACACTAGACATGAATAGTACAAACACTGAGCTTTTGCTTCAGTGTGTTTTGCCTAAATGGAACTAGCTCCTTACTCAGAGCTCCTTAGATTTCATACATGACTGCACAAGAGGACCTTTTCTAATTTATGATTTCTCTCTCAGGATGACCTCATTAAAAAACATACATACTAATTGATTTCACTTTCAGACTTTTCATTGTAGTTTCTGCCAAAGTTCAGAAATTGGAATATAAGTTTGCAACAGTTAGGACCATTTTACAACTTTACTCCAAACTGTAGTATTTCACAGGCCTCTGGGCTCTTCAGAACACTTGAAGATAAATCAGAAACAATGTNATGAGATTTTTATAGACAGAAAAGAAAAATGAGGGAAGAAATGGATCAATCTAGGAAACAGGAAGGGTTTGTAACCTGGTGTCTCAACCCCTTTAGACAACAGTTTCTCAACTGTTCCTCAAATTTACACTAATATTTAAATATATATATTTATATATGGACTTCTTCCTTTAAAAGTGCATTGAAACATAATACTTCCATAAGAAACTCTAGGGAATTTGTCTTAGAAGGCTGTCGACAAAATTTAATTTAAGTGAATTCAACATTAATAAACAGCACAGCAATAAACACTGATCATTAGCTTAGCTACAATTATTTTCTCTGGATATTTTAAATAAGTACATTTTATTTCGTATTTTAAAAGCATAGTAAAGCATGAAATGTGAGCTACACTAGACATGAATAGTACAAACACTGAGCTTTTGCTTCAGTGTGTTTTGCCTAAATGGAATTAGCTCCTTACTCAGAGCTCCTTAGATTTCATACATGACTGCACAAGAGGACCTTTTCTAATTTCCGATTTCTCTCTCAGGATGACCTCATTAAAAAACATACATACTAATTGATTTCACTTTCAGACTTTTCATTGTAGTTTCTGCCAAAGTTCAGAAATTGGAATATAAGTTTGCAACAGTTAGGACCATTTTACAACTTTACTCCAAACTGTAGTATTTCACAGGCCTCTGGGCTCTTCAGAACACTTGAAGATAAATCAGAAACAATGTAAAAAAAACCCCACCCAAACAAAACAAACTAAACTAACCATCTTACATAGAGAAAGAAAAGAAAGGATCCGAATACCTAACGTACCTTATATATTCTTGCAACTTTAAAGAGCCTCTTCCTATTTTTTGTCATTGCATTTACATTGCCATTAAAAAACAACTTCTGCAGAGAATGTGCTACTAAGAAAGGTTACATGAGGGATACCACTAAAACACAACTAAAATACAAAATAAAACAAAATAAAAGAGAAGCTGACTTGCCTGGGGATTGAAAATAGCTCTCAAATTGAAGCCGAGATTCTTCTCCCATAGAGCTGTATCTTAATTCTGACAGATTTCTCTATTAGATAGTTCCCCTAACATTTTTATAAGTTGCTAAAAAAAACAGTCTCCAACAGTTTGTGTTTTCTTTCTCTCCACAAGGTTCCCTTCCTTTTGCAACTGGCTAACTTCAGGACCAAAATCTGACATACTAAAAAATCTTAATTGAAACCTGTAAGCTCTGTATACTTCACTAGCTAAAAAAACCCCACACTGTCACCAGAAAACAAACCAGCTACCAGAGAACCCCAACATTATATTGGCTTATTTGGAATTATCTAGTAATCAAAAGCTTTCCAGGATTTTAATGCAGAAAAGTCAAAGCACAGTATCATCAAGACAACCATCTTCTAAGCCATTGAGCCATTAATACTAAGTGGAAATAACAGACATACTAAAGTATGTTTGCTCTGGAGAGATTGTAGTATCCAGAAGAATAGGGAAAAAGCTGTGGTGAACTTTATTTGTAGATCATTTATAATCCTTAAATTTACTTACAGGCTTCAGGGCAGCACAAAGAATAAATCTAACAACTTAAGTTTGTTGACAGCCACAGTATGGCTCAACTAAACAGATTTTTGGCCAAAATTTTGACTTGCTTTCTCTTCTTAGAGTGGTCTGCACGGGGAAAGAAAAATTAGTCTGTGCAGCAAGTCATGTAAATATTTACTTCCACACATCTTTTTAATAACATTTAAAATTCCCCACACTCCTAGTATTGAAAACCTGAAGCTGAAAAAGTAGAAGATTTACACAGAACTGAGTGTACAGTGCCTAAGCAGTGAGAGTTGTTTTTATGCAGCATAGTTCCTTCTCCGGAAAACATCATCCAGAATGGCAAATACTAGGGTATCTTTGCCTCAAAGCATATCACATTTTTCATCAAACCAGAAGTCTTGACAATTAGAAATATTTAGGTAGCAATTTAACCTCTCAAGAGTTCAGTAACACTTCAAAATAGACTTCATGCATTATCATCAGATTCTAACTTTCTACAGTAATCTGACATTTGCACTAGTCCATGTGTGTACTTGTAATTTCAAGTGACCCCTAACAAGATCTACTCCACATTTTTTTTTCACAACACTAAGAAGGCCCACCATTTGGATTTTTAATCACATATATATTCTAACACGTAAATGGACATAAAATGTGAAGAGAATACAAACTACAGTAGTTGCATAATTGCACACATGCCAGATAAACTAAGAAGCTCGTAGCCTTTGCCTCTGTGAGCATGGATAGAAGAATTCACAGAATGGTCAGAAGGGACCCTAAATATCATCTAGTTCTAATCAGAGGGGAAGGGACACCTTCCACTACATCAGGTTGCTCAAAGTGTAATCCAAGCAATGAGTTCCAGTGCCTCACCACCCTCACAGTAAAAACTTTCTTCCTAATATGTAATCTAAATCCACCTTCTTTCAGCTTAAAACTGTTACTCCTCTCATCCTATTACTACAGTCCCTGACAAAGAGCCCCTCCCCAACTTTCCTGTAGGTCCTTTTTAAGTACTGGAGAGCTGCTATAAACTCTCTCCAAAGCCTTGCCATCTCTACACTGAACAACTCCAACTCTCTTAGCTTATCCTCATAGGGAAGGTGCTCCAGCCTTCTGACCATCTTTGTGAACCTCCTTTAGACTCTCACTTACAGATCCATGTCCTTCCTGTGCTGAGGACTCCAGAACGGGATGCAATAGTCCAGGTGAGGTCTCATGAGAGCAGAGCAGAGGGCCAGAATCACATCCCTCAAGCTGCTGGTCACACTTCTTTTGACACAGCTCAGTATATGGTTGGTTTTTTAGGCTGCCAGTGCACATTGCCAACTCATGCTGAGCTTCTCATCCACCAGCACCTTGTCTTCAGGGCTACTCTCAATCCATTCTCTGCCCAGAGCATATCTGTGCTTGGTATTGCCCCAACCCAGCTGCAGGACCTTGGCCTTGTTGAACTTCATAAGGTTGGTGCTCGCCTGCCTCTCAAGCCCATCCAGATCCCTTTGGATGGCACCCCTTCCCTCTAGCACATCAACCACACCACACAGCTTCGTGTCACCGGCAACCATGCTCAGAGTGCCCTCAAAAGTTGGATGTGATTACGTATATATTGTTCAGTTATGATCTGAGTTAAGAATAGAAACAGTTAATGAACTGTGTGTACGACTGTTAGTAAAACATATATATATTCACAAAACGTTAACAGAATTTGAATTATTAGAGGGTTTAACGCTATGCAAAAAGATAGTAGAGGTTATGAGCACAAGAAAAAATGAAAGTGTGCAAACAGTGAAGATGTAATGAAAACCAAAACCATCTCACTCTATGTAAGGATAAGTACTATGATAAATTTTGCAGACACTCACCCATTAGGCTGATAAACTGTTCTTGTTAAAGTTACATAGACTGTTAACCTGTCACTTTGCTGCTTCCAGAAGCTTCCACAGTCCCAGTGTGACCATAAATTCAATCACAGATATTAAGAACTTATGTGATTCACAGATATTGGCTAGTTACCTAGACCACCTGATTCATGTTAAATTGAAGCCCCTTTCCGTCAGCAGAAGTTCATCAAGTGAACTATAGGTCAGTTTCCTTAATTAAAAACACATTTTGTTCCTTCACATTAAACAAGGACAGAAAAGTTAAGGCCAATATCAAATTAGCCTCTTGTAAAGCCTCCTTTGAGCCATAACCATTTTGTCTGCAGAAAAAAAAAAAAGCCAGGTACTCTCCTAAAAATTTGGTGGTAGACATGACTACACATCAACAGAGTTTACTTATCAATATGTAACTGCACAAGGTGGTACATAAATGACAAGTTACCAGTTAACTGCTTCTAACAGATTGATAGATTTCCCCTTCTCTCATTAGACCTGGAAGTCAGCCTGCATGTTGAATTGTGCATACTAAACCTAGAAAGCTTATTGTATCTTGTAAAGGTCACACAAGTACTCAAATCAATATAAAAATTTAAAACACTACATTAGTGCATTTTATTTTCACAATTTATAGTTTTCATGACTGATTTAGTACTATTTAAGAGTTACAGAGAATATATTCATGAGATTGAAAATATCCATAAGATATAGATGAAAAATTACGGATCAGCAGTCATTAATTGGGGTTTTTTCCTCCTTCTTTATATGTTGGTCTTGTCTCAGACTCTTTAGTTTTGCATCTTGAAAATGCAGACTTAGCCCTAAGCCTGACAGTATAGAGTTGAATACATTCCCCATGATACATTAAAATTACAAATCAGTTACTTTTATGTGCATGCTATATAGCTGTGATGTAAAGAATCACTAGAAAACAAAAAGCAATTAATGAACCTTAATACTGGCTTTAAAAAACTCAGATAGCACAATCCTAAGATTGAAAAACATTACACTTGCCTAGACAGCCCTGCTAAACCTTTATTTCTTTCAAAATCAAGAAACTTAGAAAAAGGAAGAAATAGAGAAAAAATATACAATTTGTCAAAGGTCATAAAACACATAAGCGGCTCAGTGGGGAACAGATTTAAGGAGCTCCAGCGGTGTCATTCAGAAAACCATGAGTCAACAGTACCTTTGGGGTATGTGTTCACAAGCAAGCATGCGGTGTACCAAAAAAAAAATAATCATTTTAGTACTTGATTACTTGCTTACTTTAAAAGCCAGCACAGTTTGTCCCTAATACTGAGTCTGCTAGACATATGTAGCTCACACTGTCAACTAAAATAGAAATAAATATACTGCAATCTGATGCAGATTTTTATTCAAATGATCCTCATTGGCAGATGATCATTAGCTGAAGGCAAGTTTGATTCCTTAAAGCACTTGCATTATCTAAGAAGAAGGTTTTCGGGTCCAGGGCTCTTGTGACAGAACTGTCAGGATGCTGCAACCTTGACTGAGCAGCTAAGAAGACAGAATTGCACTGGCACAAAATGATATGGAAAGGTGCCACACAACTTGAAGCTGGAAGTATCCTTTTATCAAGGAAACTTAAAATGCAAAGATGAACTCTATGAAGAAGAACAGAAGTAAATTAAGTAGAGCCTGGCAGCTTGTATCTTAGTGAAGCATTCAAAATTTATACAGTAGGCGGAGACGCCTCTTCCATACAGCAAGCAAAACTCAAGTACCATCAAGCTGGCATCATCAGTGCCATGTTGAATTAAAGGGCTGATTTAACCAAAGGTAACAAAGAAAGAAGTACTAGTTCTAATTCAGGCTGTGAGTTACTTTACTTCAGTGTTATTTTTTTAAATATTTTATTGCTTTCAAGACCATCTTGGTCTTTTGTTGTCAGTTTCCACTTTTGAATCCTTCAAGGTAGCTCAGTAAGAATGTCAGGCTCTGTAAATGAATTATGCATCTCTACTTATTTCTTTGCTTTCTGCAGATTCACTTTAAAAAGTTGCAGCAATATGAAACATGAGAAGATGTTGTAATTAATTCCAAGGAAAAAAGAATCACAATATTAAAAAAAAAGAGCCAGAAAAATTCACTCTATGCCCTGAAAAATACAGCATATTGCGTTACTTTCTACCAAAATATAGAAGACATAGGATAATTACAAATCTTCTACTTCAAATTCCAATCAGACAGTATCAACTGCTACTCCAGTTAGTCATCTAAAATTGAAAATATAAAACAATGTACAAGTGCTAGTCTCAGTTGTCATTCAGTGACCAACTCAGCCCTCAAGCATGAAGCAAAAGTGATCTGTATGTCCTCCATCTGGAATGAATAGATAGCCAAACCCATTATTAGCTGGGGTTTTTTTGTTTGTGTGGGTTTTTTTGTTTGGTTGTTTGTTTTTTTTAAAAAAAGCTGAGCATACAAAACCAAAATCCAGTGACAAATACTTGAGATAGTAACTGCAGATGACCAGTCAAAGTACCAAGAGACAGAAGTTAGAGCTGTGGCACTAGAAACTGAATTGTAGTTCCTAAATAAGCAATAAGGGTTCTTCAGTGATGGAAGAGGGAAAGAAAATGCAGAGCAAACAAAGTATACTTGCAATATACATGCCAGTAATAGAAGACAGAGTCATCCAGAAGTGTTGCTTCTTAGCCATTCAGATGTCTGTGGACATTGTTTAAGTGATAAATACACCAAGAGCACAACAAAACTGAGTACCTTGGCTACTAAAGTGACATATGCAAGAAATTAAATGTTCAGATGCTTACTGGAATATATTCAGACTTCACAAAACAGTTATGATCATAACTTTCACTAAGCCAAAAAGATAGACTCTGATATGTAAAAAAGGAACCAAGAGAAATCAAGTACAGCCAGTTCAAAACAATTGTCTAACACTTCCAGCACCAAAGAGTCATTCAGAGCTCAGCCAAGATTCTATCCTGATTTTTATTTCCCCTACTGTAGTTCACACAATGTTATCATCAATGTTTTCAGAAGAGCAGCATTATTATTTTTTAGAAGGCAAATAACTATTTGTTCCTTTCCTCATACATGAAATTCTAGCCCACCATAATCCATGGCAAGACTCCCATTCATGTCAGTGGAATTAGAAATCTGAAATAACAGCTTTCCTGCTCATCCTTTAGCTATTGAATTATCGGCGCTACAGTTACTAGCTGTTGGAGAGGATCAGCTGATGTGTTTGGTCTTATTAATCATGTTGGGTGAGCAGAGTCAACAGGAAGTTTTTTTAATACAAAACCCCCATGCTTTAACTGAACCTAAAGTAAATTGAATACAGGTTTCTTCTGCTGCGCCTTCATAGTGATCCTTCTAGGCACAACATAGTCAAAAGCTATGGAAGTGCCTTGAACAGGTCAATGCTAAGTTCTCCATCAGCTCTATCTACAAGTACTCAGCAGCTTCAATTAAAGCACGAAGTTCTGACCATCAGCTGTTTAGAAAAAAAGAAAAAACAATCCACTTAGAAAACTGCTTATGGACAAGGCTCTCAGCAATAGCATGTTCCTGCCCCCATGCCAATTGCAACTACAACAATCTGCACTCAAGGATAAACTCACATCACCAGGAAGCAGGAACAAAAATTCAGGAAAAAAGGCATTAACCTTAGAATGAGATATTACTAAATTGTATCTTCTACCTTGTTTTTAAGTTAGAAACAAAACACAAATAAACATACTGCTAGAAAGGACCTCAAAAAAACTCACTTCACCTACAACTTTTGCCAAAAAAGCTAGACAATCCTGTGCTCTTTTTACCAATTGTAATATCACCTCCTAACATAGAGAATCCACAGCACATTCCAGTACTTATCCATTATTTCACCAAGAAAGTGTCCATTATATGTCCAGTTTCTCCAAACAATAAGTTTTCTCCTGTATGCCTCAAGTAAACCTTGCTTTGGCTAAGGCAGCTTATTCCTCAAGTATAAATTTGAACACTTTCATTTTTGTAAAGAGTTGTTACACATAAGACAAACACACCTTATCCACAACATTATCTTATCACAAGCTCTTTAAATGCAGTAATTCCAACAATCCACTAAATAATCCACATTTTCTAGCACTCCTGCTCTGTCAACTCCCTACAGACTTTGTCCAACTCTTTTTTGAAGTCCAGAGGCCTAAATGAAAGAGAAAAATCTGTATAAAATTGTCCACCGCTAATGAAGTAGTAAAATAAATGTTTGCAGCCTTACATTTGACTCTCGAGTTCATAATTAAATTTTTTTTTTGTTTTGTGGTTTCTGAGCTTTTGTTGTTATTTTTTGTCATTACCCTGTTGACTTGTCATGCATTTTCTGCTCCACTATTTCCTTTTCAACATCAGGTCTCAGGTGATCTCCTATCATGCTGTTTTTAACCCAGCTATTCCATTCTCCTGTCTTGAATCTACCTAAATTGGAATATAAAGCTTTTACAATTGCTCTTATTCAATTTCATCTTATTGATCTCAGATAATCTCTGAACATTTATAACAATGTAATTTTACATCCTTTGGGCTGTAACTCCTGTTTCTTAATGAAATGACAGAGAACTAGATGTGAATACTGTAAATAGGGTTAACAACAAGGTGTAATTATTTTGCATTTGCATTAATTGCAATTTTCTTTTTTTTTTTTGAAAGTCATATGAGAGACTACCAAAGAACTCACCATATCACATATACTAGGCAAACTTTCCTACACAGAAGGAAGTCACGTTGGTTTGATGTTATTTTTTCTCTGTAAAATCATATCGGTTTATTCTCTAGGTTCTTAAGAACCAGTTGTTTGCTAATTTGCTCTAGCCTCTTTTCAGCTCTTGAAGTAAGTCAGGAAAGAAAGACTGTTAGATCAGTCACGCTTGCTTTTCCTCTTCTGAAAGATTAATTACTATGTTTGACCTCCTTCAGCCCTCTGGGGCCAACCCATCCTCTATGAGCTCTTAAAGATAAACACTGCTGGTTTCTGAGCCATTGATTCGGTGAGCTCCTAAGGGATTGTAGGTAAGCCTCATCAGACCTAGCTGACTTAAATACAGTGAGCTGGGATAAATATTCTTTGACTTGTGCTTTTCCTTTTCTGGCCATATTCTCATCTTACTGTTGATTTTAATGATGTTAAATTGTTGTAAGGTTTTTTTTTTTTTTTTTAATCCTGAAACAGAAGAAAATGGAGCATTTTAACTTCATTTGAGCTACCCACTATTTTTACTTCTGCCCACTTAAGCAACGAATTTCTTTTCTCTTAACTCCTAATATTGCAAACAGAATATTTTTATGGCCTTTTAATCTCATCTAGTCATGGAACTTTCTACATCTTTTAAATTTTCTCCCTACATGTTTCTATCACCTTTTTATATGTGTGATTAACAAGATGGTGCTATTACCTCTTACAATATTGTTATTTTGCATTTTAGAAAGCTCTGATTAAACTATAGCTTTCTCTTAATATGCTTCCTGCCTAAGTTTTCCATTGTTGTACTACTGATACTGCCCATTTAAGGAACGTTTCCAAATACCTTTATCCCTTAAATGACTTCTATCTAATTATTTTATAAGTTGGCTGAAGTCTACCTTACAACACTCATTACTGCTGATTTTCCGGCTATCATTCCTTCTTATAGTCAGAGAGATGGTACTCAGTGGTCCAAGTGGTACTTTGAACTATTACGTTTCTAAGGTTTTTTCAGAACATTTTCATCCTAATGACTTTCTGCTTTCAGACTCTGAGCTCTATTCTTGCTGTTAGAATCAAGTCTGAAATAGTTGTTCCCTTGGTTGTTTTCTCCACCTTAGCAGGTCATGTTTGTTTGCTGGAAATAAGGAGAAAATCAAATTTATTTCAAGGCGTTTTAGCAAACAGTGATCTTTTTGGCAAATCACATACTTTGATCTCAGCTGTACATGGCAACTCTCCTCCCATGTGCAAATATATTACAGTAAGTTTCCACTTATTATTTCAACATAAATTCATTTTTAAATTAATCCCTAAAACTGTTTATGTGGATCCAGCTTTAGACTTAAAGTGTACCTTCTCAGTATTTCATACACTTCTGCAAATATGTTTAAACAGTGAATGTATTTTTACTGTACCAGCTTTTCAAGTAGGAATTCATACGGCAAGATCCACATATTTAAGAAAATCATAGAAAAATGTTTGGGGGAAGGCTATATAACTTCCTACTGAAAACTGCGTGATACCTCCCAGCACACAATATTGTGGAAAGTTCTATGAATACATCAGCTCAATAAATTCTTCAGACAGAAAAGGGAATAAAATAAATTATTTTCATATTCTGCAAATCCTTGGTGTATCCCCTTAATGAACACTGTACGCGGCTGTGATCACAGTATTTCAAAAAGCCTGTCCTACGGCTGAGAAAAAGAAGAGTCCTGTATCATGGAGAGTTCACTGGGGGGAGAGGAGGTAAGAACAAATGGATGTAGCAGATTAGATGACATGTTCACTGAAATAAAAAAAGCAAAATCAAGCCCTTGGTAACTACTATATACAAGTACACAAAATCTTTCAGTTGATTGTTTACTGTGTTTTGTGGGTTGTTGGTTGTTTTTTTTTTAAAGTTGGAACGATGCACATGCGTTTTACAGCCAAAGAATCTATAATGAAGTCTCTGATCTACCTTTCCCTCCAGTGCTTTTTTAAAATCACAAATTTCTGTACATATTAGAGTAAACAGTCATATTTTTAAGAAGTGTTACATTAAGAAATATTTCAGAATACTGGAAAATAAACAGTGCTCGAACAGGAAATGCATCTTTATCATTACAATTTTCACTGCTCCTGAAGAGGAAATGCAAGCTATTCAGGTAGCATGCAAAAATGGTACTACTGCTCATGTATCTTTTTGGCATTAGATGAAAAATGCTCCTAATGCCCCAACTGCAACTGTGCAAAGATAACTCACCTTCTATACCTTACTTTAACACTGCCTTACATCAAAGGCAACCAGAAGTGCCTTTTGAAATCTGGAAACTGTTTGGGCAACTTTCCAAAGAATTCCCAGGGGAAAGAAAATTTCTGATTTAACAATGGTTTCTTGTTTGAGTAATTTTGTCACAGCATGTAATATATGAAAAAGGCAATTATCTAGAAACAAACATTTTTTTTTCCTTTTGCACTGTAGATAGAGCAGTATCTTTCAGAATTAATCTGTGCATTGTTAGCTGCAAGTAAAAGTGCATTGTCAAAGTTCAAATGTAGAATATTTACTTTTTCAAATACTCCAAGCATTTCATTGCTCAATTGATAAAGTCTGAACAAACAACAGACTAGTCCCTTTGCAACTGGATAATCATAAAAAACAGTGAGAAATATTTTGCTGTACTAATGGACTGAAGCACCAGAGAAAAGGACATTATTTCCAGCTGAGTCTTGGATGGATTTTTTTTTCTAAATCTGCCTAGACCGTGAATACCATAGAGCAGCACCCTCCCTAGATACCAGTCCAATCTAACAAAAACACAGTCTACGTGCAGGATTTATGCCATAAAATACTACTACTAATAATAAATACTCAGCATTAACAAAGATTAAGGCCTGACTAAATGCTACATAACAAAGACAGAAAGTTAAAATATACCTAATTGTATCAGAAACGGTGTGGCCAGCAGGTTCAGGGAGGTTATTCTCCCTCTGCTCAGCACTGGTGAGGCTGCTCCTTGAATCCTGTGTTCAGTTCTGGGCCCCTCACCACAAGAAGGATGTTGACACTCTGGAGCAAGTCCAGAGAAGAGCGACAAGGCTGGTGAAGGGGCTGGAAAACAGGCCTTATGAGGAGCAGCTGAGAGAGCTGGGGTTGTTTAGCCTGGAGAAGAGGAGGCTGAGAGGCGACCTCATTGCTCTCTAAAACTATCTGAAAGGAGGTTGTGGAGAGGAAGGTAATGGCCTCTTCTCCCAAGTGACAGGGGACTGGATGAGAGGGAATGGCCTCAAGTTCCACCACGGGAGGTTTAGGCTTGACGTTAGGAAAAAAATTTTCACAGAAAGGGTCATTGGGTACTGGAACAGGCTACCCAGAGAGGTGGTTGATTCACCTTCTCTGGAGGTGTTTAAGGCACGGGTGGACAAGGTGCTGAGGGGCATGGTTTAGTGTTCAATAGGAATGGTTGGAGTTAATGATCCAGTGGGTCTCTTCCAACCTGGTTCTTCTATGATTCTATGATTCTAATGGGCAATCTTGATTAGAATTAAGATGCAGTCTAAAGAAGCCTGCTTTTTCTATCACTTATATTTTGCTGGGTTTATATCATCAGAGCTTGTATTCTCAGTTTTTAAATTACAGTTCTGCCATGTCAGTGCCACAGCTTTCTAAATAAGAGAAAAAAGTGTGATCAGCATGCCATACTTCACCAAGAAAGAAACAACTATATAGTGCATTTTGGGTCAAGTATTATTAAAATATAATCTATTGGTTTAATTAAACATTAATTCAGTAGCATGAAGCCCTGCTATGTTGATAAGAAAATGCATTTGAAGAAGTGCAGTGATGTCTCCTAAGAGGACTTCTAGGAGATTTTATTCTCAGTATCAAATAGACTTCTCAACTGATTACATATGACCCAACAGCCAGATCTCTACAACATGGTCTTTTGCATCTTCTTTAGCTAGAAGTAATGCACAATGCCAGTAAAAAAAAAGTAAAACTTAATGCAGATTCAATATTTATTGCCTTTCGCACAACTCGAGCAGTCAAGCCTTCTATTATTGGTGAACAGAGCCTTACAACCAAATACCAGATAAAGGCACAACAGACTTGCTATAAATTCTACAACAATTTTGGAGTAGTGGAAGAGATTATAGTAAATAAGGATGGAAGATGATTACAAGAAATTTCACATCTCTGACAGAATAATGACATTGTGGTTTTCCTAGATGAAGCCCAGTCTATATAAGCTATTTGGCACAGTAGCTGTGACATCATGGTGGCTGTTCATGCTGTGAAACAAAAAGAAGCCTTAGGGAGGGAAATAAACAAACCCAAAATCTCAACAGAAAAAATCCCATGCACATTTCTCCAAACATGAAAAAAAAAAAAAAGCCAACCCCTCCAAGACAGTTTTTGAGGGGGGTGGGGTGGGTGTTTATTTATTAATCTCACATTTTCCTTGCTAATCCAAGTTATTCAGAAGATGGATTCTGAAAATCAGGCATTCCTAATGATTGATGTGATTAGTAGTACCAGGATAATCACACAAGTCTCTCTAGCTGGATTTCAACTGTTAGATAAGCCCATACAGAGAGGTATGATCACTTCAGCTAAGAAAGACTATGGTCAATCTCATGAGTTTCACTGGGAATAAAAATAATGCTGAATTTATGGATCACTAACTATTGCTAGACAAAACATGGGAAATTGTGTGACCTGTTTGCATGCAAAATAAAGAAACCATTTCCCCACAGGACCTAGAATCTCTAGGAAAAAAAAATCAGTGCTGAAGTTTCCCAGTTAATACTTGCAAGAGATGTTGAGTTCTGTGCTGGGAACAGCTACAGAAACACAACATAATTTTCTATCATAAAAGAAGGATTTTCTATCATTAGCAGAATGTGAACTGCTAATCTCAAAAGGAGAAATGCCATAGGAGCTTTTAATTGTTTAGCATAATTGTAAAAATACAAATTCTTAAAAGACTATTGCCCCATTGGGTGCAACATATTTTGTGTAACAGAAGATGAAAAATGACAAGTTAGGTAGTATTTTTTTGCAGAACATAATTTAAATATTATAATGGATCAGAAACTCAACATAAGTAAATATTGTTATGTTTTTACAGGGAAAGACAAACAACACACTAAGACGTACAAAGTGGTACTTAGCCTATAAAAGGCTTCAATTCATTCTTCCACACTCTGTAGTGCTCTCAGAGAAGCTGCAGGAGTGTGCACTCACATGCTGGAAAAATACACATGCAAAATCACACAGCAAAACAAAACGACAACAACAACAAAAACAGAACCACTACCAAACAAGAGCAATAAAAGATTGGCACAGGAGGGATGAGTGCCTGACTTCTTTAAGTCCCTTTCAGTCCTATTAATTATTTTACAAAATAAAATGTGCTTTCAGGCAAGGATACACAGTAATCACGAAACATTCATTTGCCAGGCATTGACACAATGGCTCAAGACCCTAAAATTGACAATGACGACATTGTACTCCAGAAATAAAATATTTTATAGCTTGACTCCCTTACCCTGAAATTAATCCCAAGGAAAAGGCATCAGAGATTAATTTATTCACACAATCTAAATACTGGCAGGATATTTACAAAAGCTTTAGAGATCCCTTAAAGCATCTAAGACTAACACTTGATCTGATTAAAGATTAAAAAGCTTTCACAATAGTCATATGATAATGGTATCAATACTGTGAAAAGATATCAAAGCAAGAAAATAACTGATCTTAACTTCCATGTGACCATTCAAAGATTGCAATTATCACACTTAGGATTTATATTGGAAAAATTAAATATCTTCAATTAGTGATACCACTAGTTTAAATGATGAATATTTTTCTCATGTCTCTATTTCAAAAAAGCTCAGTGGGAAAAATATCTAGGCAGTTTTCTTTTGGTTGGGTAATGACAGAAAAACTTCTTGCAACCTTGAAAAATAATTATTTCAGATGCAGGAAAATCCTCAGAAAATTTTATTTTAGAGAGGGAATGCTAAGGAAAACTACTGATATGTGAAAAGTGAGAGTGACATGGGAAAGTATTTTACAGCAGTTGCTACTAGCAACTGATATATTGTTTCACATGCTGTATAAAATTTAAGCCTTAAGTTATCTATGAATTAACTTTTGTATTATATTCTTTCTGCTTTCAAGAAGAAAATGGCTCAGCAGCTTATCCTTTTAATATTCAATTTCCTACTCCATCCCTGTAATGTCCTTCTTCCCGAAAATATTTTGATGAGAAGGCAGAGTTCAACATAATCCCAAAGACAAGTAAATGGTACTTAATTCCTACAGATACCATAACCAACCTAATCAGTAACCAACTTGAAGATCTGTTACTTACCTTCTCTTGAAATTCTAAGTTTCAAACACAATTAGTCAATCAAAAGATAAAAATTTTGACAGCTTAAAATAATTGGTTTATGTTAATCTGGTTTGGTTTCTTTTCAGAACTTGTAAAAAGACTTGTTAAGAAAATGAATGGAATTTGGAAATCACATAGCTCTATGTCATAAATAAACAATAAGAAAACAAAGCAATGTACAGAATTAAAGTAATAGGAATTAATTTCCTGTTTTGTTTAAAAAAAATCTGACTTTTGCAGCAGAAATAACTGTCTACTAGTTTTTTTACTAGGTTCCATTAATGCACTCCAAGCACTCTGGCCACTGTTCAAAGAAAGTTTTTTTTTTTCCCAAAAATGCAGCACTTTTGCTTCTGTTTGTATTGCAAAAATTCCTCCTGTATTGCTTTAATTGGAGGAACAGAAACAAAGATTAGAGGTTACAGGACAGGTGAAATTCACCACTCTCACTATGTTCAAGTCAACGTGTCATTAGACCTCATTTTTCTCAGAACCCTAGTTAATGCCAGAGGCATCATCGATTATTAATTTCTTTCCTGGTCAGTAGCCTTCTGACTCAATGGCCAATACAGAATTTTTCTATGTTGCCGAAATTGAGATTTCAGATATTTCACTTCATTTAAAGATAAAATAAAAATTTTTTTAAAAACAATGTTGGGATATAAAGTGAAGTTAACACTCCCACAAAATGGAGTTGGGGACATAGGCATCGCTGGTTCCTCGTGCTCTCCCCTTTCCAGATTTTTCAAAGAAAAGGACTAACTGTTGCCGCTAAGAAGCTCTTTGGTTCTGAAACACTAATTCTTTCCAAATTTTTAAGTCATATTTCTCTTCCATGGTAATGGGAACATAGTATCACATGCACATATCATGGTGTAAGATACAAAAATGAAATCCCACAATCAGATATTCAAAAAAGACTTGGCTCCCTCGCTTTTTCTTGTCACCTGGGTCTCACAGGCTTTGCTGCACACTCAGACACTACACTAGTAGACAGGAGATTTTGTGACAACTGGATAACAAGTGAAAGCAGTTGCTCCCAAAGGGTAAGAGACTACAATCTCAACAATTAAGAAGCTGAAAAATTTATAGTTTGAGTACAATTTTTGACATTTGTTTATCTCCAACGTCATACCCTCTGCTGTCTTCAGGGTTCATTACCAAGTCTGTGCTCTCAGCACTTTCCCCAAAGAACACAGCAACATATAATACAGAAGCATATGCACCATCATAGCAAGTAATGTGCATCTCACAACTCTCAGAGATTAAGCCTTCCAGGGAGAAGACAAGTTAAAATATGAAGAAAAAGAGTAAAGACAGAACAGAAACTCATTTCTTAAAGACAGTTTACTCCATATCACTCTGAATAAGACTGTTTATGGTGAAGGAAATTCAAAGCACGGAAAGTACTGGGCTGCAAATAGTTTTCATTACAGTAAGCAGTGTGAGCCTGTCATAAAATAGAATTGAAAATAATACAATGACATTACCTTATCTCCAGGAAGTTTCAAACCAGAAAAGCAGCATTCCCCTTTCTGCTTCTTATGATATCCCATAAATATGAATATGCATATTAATATAATGCACACTGAAAGTAGATACTCCTACTGGGAAGTCATTAGTATAGTAAGTTATTGGCAAAAAAGAACAGAAAATCTTGATGCCCGAAATTAAGATTTCTAACCCTTCAACTGATTTTCAAAGGTAGCACAATGACAATGAAATCAGTAGAGCCTTGCCTCTGCTTTCCATTTGACTAGACTGAAGTATTAGAGTCTTAGTCATTAAAAACTTTTTATTTCTGAACTAACCCATTTCTTCTGCTAACAAACTAAATTACGGTGTAGACCTCCTGCTTTCTGAGCCAAATTGCATTTTTGGATGAGTCACAGATGCATTTCTACTGCTTTAGATTCGGTGAACAAATTACACTGGAGTAGTGTGCTAATTAATGAGGAGACAACTTATACTGACAGGCAAATATCATTAGCAATGATAAGAAAAGAACCACAGAAAATACCCTCGTGGTTTAACTTTAACACCATCAATGATGAATAATATAAATCCTATTTAACAATATCAAAGTTCTGCACAGAGTATTCTCAAGCTCCTGTGTTAATCAAAACAACCACTATGAGCTCCTTTACAGACTGGGCTCCTCTATAATTTCCTCTTCTGGCTTCAAAAGTCATTAATCTGCCACACCTTTCAGTAACTGAGTGCCTTTATCTCTCCTCTTAAGGTCCAGTGATATCTAGACATCACATGAGGCTGGTTTTATCCAGCAGAGAGGAAGTGAGATTTCTTTTAAAAAATAAATGTTACGACTGAATAAATTTGTAGAGAGGAAGCATAGATAATGACTAGCCCAAATATAAAACATAATAGAAAGTTACAAACCCGTATTTTACCCTAGCCTAAAGTCAGCATATTTCAGGATCAATCTACAAAATTGCCTCTCACCACTCTTCCATTTGGCTAGAAATTCTTCAATAGGCAGATTAGTAAGAATTCATAAAAGAAAACAGAAAATCTGATCTATCAGTTCTTCCATAGACTGTTTTACTTTTTTAAAGTTCATGTATGATTTATCCATAAATTTCATTTTCAGGTTCTCAAGTGGCTGGACAGTCCTGTATCATGTGGATCTCAAACACTCTAGGGAAATATTCTAAAGAACTGAACAGTGATTCTATATAGAAGCCTGCAGTAGGGGTTATTTGCCTCTTTAACAAGTAGTTACAGTTCTTGGCTAAATATCATGCTATTTCAATTTTATAAAACCTACATTTTAGAAAATTCTGACCATAGAAGCCCCACTGCAAGAAATACTATGACGCAGTTCGTTTCCTTGCTTGCTCTGCAAACATTTGATTGACATCTTCCACTCAGAATCTTAGTGACTCTTACTACCCACCTAGAACAAACAGGATGCCCATCCAAGCACCACTAAACAACTAAGAACCTCATATCAAAGCTTTTCTGTTGTCAATGTAGCAATAATTGTCCCCACTGGTATGACTTTTTTCATATATAACTTGAGACTTGTTCATTTGAGAGTGCTCAGCACTTGTACATGAATAAAAACTGTCCTGTCAGCAATTCAGTATCATCTCAAAGATATAGCCCCAAGGATAGTCACGACACCAAGACAACTATCTAAAACTGCAAGAAGCCAGAGCAGAAAGGATAAACAAGGATAATCAGACCTCAAGATAAGCAGTTACATTTGACCACTTACAGAGTTACACAAATACAATCAAGTTTAAGTGAAAGAGTTAGAGTTAAAAAGCCAGGTATGACTTTTGGTGCATAGTACTATCCTCAAGAAAAAAAAATAGAATACCCTTTAACAAGAACAAAAGAAGGACAGACCTCAGCATGAGACATTGCACCAGTGATAATTTTCTAAAGCTCTTCAGTACTCCAGCAAATGCAAGTAAAAGTTACTTCACAAATAAGCAGACTGGTGCTGAAATTGTGTCCAGTCTTACAGGAAACTATTGAGAAGCTGCTAAAACTGTCTGGCATGTGTCTCATCTCTGACAATCTTAACCTCCTTCTGCTAAACTAAATGCATGTTAAGGTCACCTTCTGCCTTATAACTCTACAACTCCTTCATATACTTTGGTAGGTTTTAATAACTATAGTTGCAGGAGAGGTTATGCTGATTGTTTGGAAATTTAAGTGGAGTTGTTAATGTCCCACATATTTATTTTCAATCCTTTAGAGAGAAATACAACATTTAATATAATCAAAGAAAACAGGCTGAAAACTGTCACTGTGAGTCCCTTCTTTGGAATAAAAAAATTAAATAGTTTCAAAGAATTGTTGGGAATGTCATCATGCCAGTAAAGCCATTCCAGAGAAAATTATTTTGAAAGATGATATATTTCATTCTAACTCTTCCATGGTGATTTGCTCACAGAAAAGACAGTAAAACTCCTGCTTTCTCTTGAACAGTGTCTGACCTCCAGAATTCACATTTGAAGTCAAGATGGGGGGGTGAGGGGAGGTGAGGGGCACTTCATTTCTAGTTCTGCTGTCACATTTTCACCTCAACAGACATTGGGAAGATACATTTCCTCTTATGCTGAAAATCATTTCTGGATCTCAGGAACCCTAACTACACAACACTCTGCTCCCCTAAACTAAAGCAATCCATCCCCATCTTAAGTCTGTCATTCTTGGAAATACTGCTTCCTATTCACAACACAAAAATCACTCTTTTTCCCTTAAGACCTGACTCAGTAGCCACTTCTTTCAGCATCCTTTTCTCCTCTTCAACACAGAGCACAGTATTCCCAAGGCACACAAATTAATATTGGATTAAATATTCAGGTGTAAACTGGAAAAGCCTACAGTGTACAGGAGGAAAGAGTAGACAAGGTCTAATAAAAAATGTAGAAGGCAAAGGGCAGCCTTATTAACCATGACTATCTTTCTAAACGTCCTTGCTCTTTTGGTCTCTTTCCACACAGAGACATCTAGTCCTAAAGCTACAGATTGTTTTGTTATTACATTTGCCAGAAAAAAAATGCAAAGCTAAATAAGGTTGGATTTGTTTTTCCATGGTCAGCTGACACATCTCTAGTTTTCAGTATTTTGTAGTCTCCACATGAAGAGTACTTGCTATGCAGTACAAGCTCTACTTAGCAGCCAGTCTTTCACACATCTACTATCCCCTATAAGACAAGGAATGCAATGCATAATTTCACTAGGCTTATACTACTTGATTGTTTCACCATGTCCTAATGATCTGCACGCTGAAAGGAGAACCCAAATATTGTGAGAACAACAACAACGAGGTTGTGTTCACAGAATCACAGAACAACTAGGTTGGAAGAGACCCACCAGATCATTGAGTTCAATCGTTCCTATCGAACACTAAACCATGCCCCTCAGCATCTTGTCCACCCATGCCTTAAACACATCCAGGGAAGGTGAATCAACCACCTCCCTGGGCAGCCCGTTCCAATGCCCAATGACCCTTTCTGTGAAAAACTTC
>WAAB01006329.1:0-122111 GCA_013389865.1 Piaya cayana | reverse complement strand
AGTACCTCAGCCTTTTCCTCATCCCCTGTCACTGTTGTTCCTTCTCCATCCAATAGGTCTCCCTAGTCCTCCTTTTATTATTTATATATTTATAGAAAGATTTTTTGTTACCTTTCACAGACTTAGCCAATTTGATTTCTGGTTTAGCCTTAGCCTCTCTGATTTTTTTCCTCTACACAATCTCACTTCCCTCCTGCAGTCAACCCAAGAGGCCTGTCCCCTCTTCCAGAGCCCATAAACATTCCTCTTCTTCTTGATGTCACTCAAGATCTCTCTGTTCAACCAAGCTGTTTTTTTTCCCCTGACGGCTTTTTTTCTGGAACACGGGGATGGCTTTCTCCTCAGCTGCTAGGATCTCCTTTTCGAAGAGCTCCCAGCCCTCATGGGCTCCCTTGCCCTTAAGTACTGTCTCCCATGAGACTTCGCCAACCAGCCTTCTGAATTTTTTATGGGACTGTCTAGAACTGCCTCTGACTGTCTAGAACTGCCTCTGATATACTTGTCTCAAAAGCCCCTAAATCTTTGACATTAGCTATACTGCCTGACTTTTCTTAATAATAATAATAATAATGGAATAATAATACTTTTTAATCCTTTTTTCAATCAATGTAATTAACCAATTACTTATNGCCTTCTGAATTTTTTATGGGACTGTCTAGAACTGCCTCTGACTGTCTAGAACTGCCTCTGATATACTTGTCTCAAAAGCCCCTAAATCTTTGACATTAGCTATACTGCCCTCTTTTTCTTAATAATAATAATAATAATGGAATAATAATACTTTTTAATCCTTTTTTCAATCAATGTAATTAACCAATTACTTATAGCTGTATTTGGGATAGATATTACTTTCTTCACTGTTTTCCCCTGGAATTTGGGGCCTGAATGTCAGAATGCATTAAAACTGATGAAAGCACAATTGTATTCTGCTTTGCTGAAGTAAAACATAAGATACTAATATATTACCTGAAAAAGAGATTATTTCCTAAACACATATCCTACATGGCATACATACTTAAACACTCCAAATTCTTGCGAGCAGCACAACATCTGTCCAGATTACATTTTTATCTACACTATGGCCAGCATGACTTGGCTAAGGGAATATTTCTATCAATAGAAAGATTTATATACACATATATCTGAATTTACTATAGACACATATACACATGCACAGAGGTGCATATGCTTACACACATATTCCTTTTGCCATGAAACAGAAAATGTGCTTAGAAAGCAAAGCAAAACCTACAATTAAATATGAAATTGTATTAAGTTCTCTCTTTGCTTTTATTTGAAAGGGTTTACATTCATTATTGGAAAAACAGTCTCACCATTTCCACTGATGCTTAACCTAATGCGTTATCATCATAGAATACAGAAAGTTTTTTTTTTACATTAAGGAAGATTACCCTAAGAGAAGAGACACCAAGCGCGGGGGGGTTTAAAGAAAAGCAGAATTAGATTCTGGCAGATGTCTAGAATCAGCTCTGAAATTAGAAGTCTGTAGCATGCATTAAGGAACTGCAAACCTATGCTGCAACAAGTACAATACGCACATTCCAGGATATTGTCTCTGCTTTTTGGTTGTCATGACGCCACTCCAAACAGGCTATGAAATGTACCTAAGTTGTATCTGTATGTGCAGACTCAATTATACTTGATATGTTGACAGGGCTTCAATGCTCATCCAGGGAACTATTTGCCACAAATTTACCATCTAACTTTCTTTTTTTTAAAAAAAAAAATAAGAAGGAAATAATAGGTTGAGGATTTCCTAAAGTGATTTTTGGCAATGTTCTTGAAATCTTGATTTGATCTTATTAGTTGGTTCATCTAATGGGAAAAGAAAACCCCACAACACTTACACACACACAAATAAGTATAGTTGCATAAAAACCTTTGGTGACTGTTACAAGCATTGCACCAAAACATCTAGTTTGAATTAAGGAAAGCTAGGTAGCTAGGTGTGTGCACTACAGCGGAGCCATCTCTACATCTCCTGTGTAGAACTGGTATATATTAATTTAATGTGCATCAACTATTTAGTCACTTCTTTCCAATTACTATAGGCAGACAAGTGCCTTTAACTCATCTACTTAGGACTGTCTCAAATTGGCAGGACCTCCATTGCTGAAAATAAACCACCAAGCATGACATGGCTTACTGTTCTTTTTCTGTGCTGAGATTAAATTAAGGGGAAACTTTTGGATCCATTAGTATATTGTATAACTAAATTTAACTCAATCTCAGGGTTCTATATTCAAAATAGGTTAGTAAAAACATTGATCCCCTTCATTTTTACAGCTTTATGACTGCGTTCTCCACAAGGCTAAATCCAACACTAAGAAAGGCTGACACTTCCCACAGTAGAAACCTGATAAGAACAATATTCTATTGGATGTCCAATAGATGTTCATTATCTTCCAAGATTGTTTTCACAGCTTTGGGAGGCCTGGAAACCATGAAAATGCTTGGTAAGATTTACCAGTTCTCCACTACTGAAGCTTGCCTAGCTGCACAACAAAGCTTCACTTTCCTCTTACTAAAATGTGCCTAGGCAACCAGTCTTCAACTCACTTTTTTTTTTAACTGTACAGCCTGCCCTGAAGACTGAAAGCAGTTATAACACTCATTCACTTCCAGTAGACAGCCTGAGACACAATAAGGTGCTTACAGGTAGCTTAGAAAAATATTCTATGAAACGCCTCCGGTAAATTTGTGACTGAAAACCACACCTCTGGATACACTCATAGTAAACAATCCATACTAAGAGGGAAGGAAATACAGCCTTCTCTTCCCTCTGCTTCTGAACACTCAGACTTCCACACTAGGAGTCCTTTATATGCAAGTGACACAACGAATTACTGCTAAAAAAAGCTCAGAAGCATAGATTCAAGTACAATATTGATGTCTAAAAACCTTTAAACTGTTCTTCCTACAGTAGGAGCTTTTCAACTCATGTGTGAAGTTCTCGCATTGCCAAGATGGCAAGCTGTTTTGCTTGCTCTTGTAGATCATCAACAGAAAGACTGAGATCTAAGTTCCCTTAGGCTTAAACACACGAGTTGCTCTTTCAGCTGGCTGCAAGAACTCTCCTGCTAATCATATTTACAATGAATGTTCCTCTCCCAGATGGGTGAATATGCAAAGGAAAAAATATCAGAGCTTTCTACTTGGAATTACCGTTACAAAACATAATCACCACACAGTCAATCTTAAAACCTAAAGGTATACTGATACCTTTCTGAAATTCCAGATAACTCCAGGGAGAGCCAAATATACATAATCTAACTTTCCACCACTTGTGAGGTCCTCTGTCCTCACACAGAATGATCTGTAGTCCCTTTGCACACAGAAAGCCATAGCAGAAAAGCAGACCCCAAATCCTTCCTGAATCACTACTGCTTCCTTAGCCATGCCTCCAAGACTGAGCTGCTTTGAAATTTTACCCTATGCAGGGCTTTCCTAATTCTTCTCTCTAGATCTCAACTTTCACTGCAATTCAGTTCTACTGGCCCTGTCCAACACCCATAAGTAACTAAGCAAACAAATATCAAAGAATAATACAGGATTTATCCTGTCAGCAACATTTCCATTAAAGGAGAAAAACATCAATGGGAAATGGTAGGAATCTCTCTTTCAGTTCCTTACCCTTGTCTCAAGTACGAAGAGAAGAACAAAAACTAAGCTTCCTATCAGCATATTTTGGTGTGTCATTTTTGGTGTGAGGCTACTATTGCTGCAGAGCCCAGCAGAATCTTAAACTTGCCTTCCTGACTGTTTGTATGATTTATAATAACTACCAGGGGACAGGCAAGTTATTTTTCCAGTTTGGCCATGGGCCTTTCTAGTTGATAACAGTGACAAAATTAAGAATGTTGGAGGAATTGTGTTGACTTTAAAGCCACTTTGAGACCTTTGTGCATTTATGAAAGATAGCCAAGAGAAGCCAGTAGTTACATAAAGTAAAGATTAAAGAATTGTTTGGTATTTTTACCTTAGTAAAAAAGGTGTCTGGATCAATATCAATGGTAAAAAGCTTTTAGAATAATTTAATTCCTTCTGAAAGTGTTCTACAAAATAGTATAGTAAGACAAAATTCAGTAGCAGATGATGTCACTATTAGAATTAATTTTCTCTATCAAAGCAAAGTGACTTTAGGTGGCTTATAGTACATATAAAGTAATATTTTAAAAAAGACAGAAATTCATGCAGCAGAATCTCAGCAGGCCTCAGAAATTATAGTCTATAACACACAACAAAATAATTCTAACCGGTTTGGGATGGAAAAAGAGCTGATTTCATGTAAGCAAATAAAAGCAATCTCATTTATGCTTCATTTTTTCTTCCCCAATGGAAAATTATTATTATTATTAGTTACTTCTACAAAGTTTATCATACCTGTAGAAACTGACAACACTGCATCACATCAAATGGTCTTAGAACCACTTAATACAGAATTGACTGCACAAGGCACACACCATGAAAAGGTGAACAAGAAACAAATGGAAGAGGAATGCAAGGGTTGCAGCCTCTCCAAGAAAGATGCATCTGTTTTGAGGTACTCCCCAGGTAGCTCTTACCCCATTCTTTTTTTAATGTGTTCCCATCACAAAGACCAGTTGTAAATGGTCAAAAATGAATAAAACAGGCTTCAACATCATCACTACTATTCTGGTTTCAGTCATCTCTGAAAACATGTCTCATCATGCGTTCTCAGATTCTGTCATACATATATCCTGTTGCATATTTTCCACAGCACTAAATCAGGATCCCCTCCCATAGGGCTGTTACGCAGCTATCTTTATACAGCAATATTGATAAGTATGGATTCTTAAATGGACAAACCGATGACCCTAGAAAAATAATTATTTAGAAAAAAAAATCAGAATTCTGACTTTACATTTATTTTCTAGCATCATTTAGACCAAGATAGTATTAAGGGTGAACTTATTAATATAAGCAGTAATAATTCCTGACTAATGTCAAAAAACAGGATAATCAAACCACAATCAAACTTAGGAAAAGCTGAGAAGTTTAAAATCCCAATCCATTTCAGTCTCTGCTAGGCTCCTCTGAGAAATAAAAAATGAAAGTCATAGGTAATCATTGTTTCTGCAGTGAAACTAACACACAGAATTGGAATAGCCAGGTGGGAAGGAGGGAGACAAAATTATTCACATGCTGTTTTTATTTATTCCTCTGAGAGCACTGCAGCTGCAGGGGATCCTGAGTAGATGCTCACTTCCAGAATTAATCTGTTATGTAGAAAGAATAAACATGAAACTCTTCATTCTCCATTTTGCTGCTTTTGCTGCTAACATACATCCTTTACACAGCTCACTGCATGTGGCCATCATTCTTTTAAGTACTTGACAAATCACTAAGCACAATACCTTAGCCTTTGCTGAAAACAGCTCAATAAAAACTGACAACAGTTGGACTGTAAGCATAGTCATCAAATTAACAAAATGCCTTTTTGTTCAGGAAATCCATCATTTAAAGGGAGGCAAGCATAACCATACACAGCCACCTAACTGGGACAATTATGTATTTGTATGAGTGACTCATTTCTATTCATACTCAAGTGCACATTGTACAGATGAAGTAATCCATTAATACTCAAGGTTTGTGCGTTAACATCATGCATCTTTTTCAACTAGGTTAGAATTCAAGTCAGTAACTATGAGCAATACAGTTAGCTGGTAAAGGAGGAAGACTATTCACCATATTGCTAGTTATAATTACTAGAAAATGTTGACTCTTGTAAGCAAAGAAGGTGCCTCTTATTTGATTTCACTAATGCATGGAGAGATTGGACCTAATACATCCTTTGTACATAACTAGGATTATATCAGAGATATCTGCTTTCATTAAAAATTTCTCCTCACTGAAATATTCCATGGATTATGTGACCAGGCTTTTTTTTTTCCTTTTTTTTAATGAACATAGAAAACAATCATGTGAGAGGACACAATCTCCTTTTGTTAGGATGTACCGATACTGAGGCCCTTCATTCTGGCTTTGGTATAGAAATAAGCAATCAGAGGAGATAAGAAAAGTCTTATGTTACAGGAAGGAGGATTTTTATCCATCTAAAAAATAGCTTCTTAAAGGTGTCCATTGCAATATAAAAGGATGTCTTTCTACTCTAAGACTGTTTCAGACACCCCAGAAGTTCAGTTGCCTTCTCTCAGAACTGTAACACAGTGAAATAATTGAAGTTTCATTTTGTATAGCCATTATGTCTGGTAATGGAAGCAGAATTTTCTAGTTAGTTTCCAAGCCGTGTTCAGTTATATTTCCAGTTGTATAAGAACTGAATTTCAGTTATCTACTGAAAAAGGTTATTCTTTCAGCCCAATATTGTGAAGAGCTTCTGACAGATGACATGACAATGCCTTTTAGGATTTAGTGTGTAATATAAAAAATATGCCAGATACATGAAATGATTTTTGCTGGATAGCTTTTATCCAAAAAACAGCTTAATGTTACCTCAGGAAACTTAGCCGATAGTAACTGCCCTATCAACTTGTCAGCTAAGTCTGCTTCACAACCACAGTCTGAGAATTGCTCTCAAGATTGATACAAACCTAGAACACAATGATCCTTCACCTGTGCATGATCAAGCATTCTTTCTTACCCCCACCCCAGCCTTGCAGCGTGATACAGTTTTTCCAAAAAATATAAAGACATCATAACTATGATTGTTAGAGGCAAGACTGCAAGAAAATGACCCTAAAATGGAAAGAAGGGATTTGGACAGAGATGGTGCAGCATATGACAGTGTGTGAACGTGAACTCTATATGGCCAGTCACTTTCTCTAGTTCCACAGAGCTACAAGGACGGGTTTTAAAAGTGGTTGCAGTTTCAAATCAAGTTTCTATATTTTTAATGAAGGTGTTAAATCTTCCTCAAACAGACTGAGCTTAAAAAAACCCAAACCACGCACACCCCCATGTATTTACAATCCATGTTTCACCATGAACCTAGTGCGCGTCCATGTGTGAACACAGACTTGCATTTATGCATGTGTAAATTCTACCTAGGTGAGTTAAGGCTCCAAGTATCTTTCCAAACAAAGAATAAGAAAAGAAAATACGTGCACAGCTGAGCATATGGAAAAATGTTTGCTTTCCTCTGCAGACAAACATTTCATAGGTTTCTTCCTTTCCTATTTTCATTTATGGAACTTATGCAAGATTCAAAGTTCCAGAAGAAAACATAAGATTTACTATCACCTCAAAAATATTCTCCTGTTTTCAACTCTAGTCAAAAGCAACCCTTTTTTACTACCTGTCTTAAAAATAACTATCAAAATCCTGATGCTTACACATATCTTTGCTAATGTTTCTCTCTTCAGCTTACATATATTTCTATAACTAGCCGCAAGGGGGAAAAAAAGGACATTGGGATTGGCCAACCTTTTGTCATTTTGGGAAGCAAAAGTGGCCCCATATACTTGAATCTCCCTTAACATAGTAGAGCCATGAATTCTGTAATATACCTTTAATCTAATATAAATCTCTTTCTGAAGTAACACTTGGTACTGGCCTGGTTTTTTTTTTTTTTTCATTTAAAACGACAACAAGGGTAATACCATAATCTTTAGAACATAGTAGTTCACTTTGTATTGCGTATGAATTTTTATTTTATTCTAGCTCATCTTGCTTCTTCAAGCCACAATAATCTCTGCAAAATTACAAACTATTAGTACATTTCTCATACTTCAAGTTTGGACCAAACTCCATTAAAATTATGTGCTGGGTTTGCCAGAAAAAGGGTTTGGTAGCTGGGGAGCTGCAGGGGCAGAGGCTGCTGGAGGTTGCTAGATGCCTGGGCAGCAGCTCCAGGGCAGACTCATACCTGGCCAAGAAAAAGGCAATCAGTGATGGTGGTAATACCTCTGTGACAACATCTTTAAGAAGTTTTAGAGGGGGAGAACGGTGAGGGGGCAGCAGCAGAAGAGGGAGAGGAGGTGCAGGCTTCTGCCTGCAGCCAGGCTTCCACGGCTCAGCAGACCTGTCACCTGGTTCAGCCCAGCACAACAAGAGAGAAACAAGATGTGGGTAAAACAGCCCTGCTGACACCAGATGCGAGAGGAGCAAGTATGCAGACATCAGAAGCCAAGAAAATAGCACAGCAGAGAACACCGAGGTCATTGAAGAAGGAGGGGGAGGAGGTGCTCTAGATGCTGGAGCAGAGATTCCCCTGCAGCCAGTAGAGGAGACTGGTCAAACAGGCTGCCCACCCTGCAGCCCATGAGGAGCCCTGGTGGATGTTCACCTGCAGCACCTGGAGGACCCCACACTGGAGCAGGAAAAGAGGGTGGGGAGCTTTCCCCTTAAGAAGGAGGGAGTAGCAGAGATAACATGTCTGACAACAACTGACTGCAACTTCCACTCCTTGTGTCCCCCCCTGCACCACTGTGGGATAGGAGGTAGAGGATGTCTGGAGTGAAAGTCAAGCTGGGAAGAAGAGACGGGTGGGGGGAAAGAGTCTTTTTTAGGATTTTGTTTTGAATCTCAGAATTTCATTCCGATTTAATTGGTTATAAATTCGATCACTTTTTTTTGTCAAGTTGACTTTGTTCGGCCTATTACTGTAATTAGTGAATGACCCATCCCTGTCTTTATCTCGACCCATGAGTTTTACCTTTGTTTCTTTCAATTCTCCTCCCGGACAGGACTCAGAAGGGGGAGAAGTAAATGAGTGGCTACGTGGCTCATTGGCACTCACTGATTGATACTAGTGGCCACAGGGCTCTTGCTGCCAGCTAAGGGGCTGAAAACCATAACAATCACCGCTTTATTTCAGATCTTTTTTCCTTTCCTTTGTATCCTCTGCCTGAGTCTTGTTTATCAAGATTGTTCATCTTTTCAGTATAAAAAGACCCCTTGCCACAACAACTTCTCATAGAACCTTACTTTTTTTTTTTTGCTGTGCAGCTCAGTTAATTCAATAGCAACAACGTATCTTAATTACAAGTCATTATTTCATTGGTTACATTTATAATTTGGGATACTTTTAAAAATAACTGAAATAACAGAGAGTAAAAGCCCTGGACACTTCACAAATTTATATTTAAATTCCTCTTTAAAAGCAAAATACCTTCTTCACCCTCCACTGGGGAACTGTTGTCAGTAACCATAGTTTCATTGATATTCGTTTTGGGTCATGACAGAGGCAAGAACAGCAGACAAGAAGGGGAACATGGTTTGCATACAAAGGCAAACCGCTCTCTTACCCTGTTAAGCAAAGATAATTTTAGAACTCATTCCCAATAATGTTTTCATGCAAGTACTACTGACATAAGTGAAAATTTAAAACCGAAGAAATCTGAAGTCTTTGAAAGATATGGGAAAAATGGGTCTTGGCATTGTTACTTTCAGCTAAAAAAAAGAATAATTCTTTCTATCCACATATAAATGAAGCAATCAACAGCTTAAACATGCAATAGAAGAGCTTTTTATAAGATTGATGTTTTAAAAATAGCATTGTATTATGACCCACTTATTAATACAGACAAGATCAGTAAATACCAGTTTTTTATGTATTTACATATAGAATTCATCTCTCAAAAAACATGCTATCTCTCCTCCCAAGCACATTTTCTTTCTACTCTGTCATGGTCTTTTAAACCCAAAGAGGCTGCAAACCTGGACATGCACTACATAATACAAGTGACAATACAGAACTTATCAACTCTTCACTCTTATCAACTTATCAACTCTTTCTTAGTATTGCCAAATTCTGACTCCTAGTCATCTATAATCCATTTACATCCCTATATATATGTCATAGATATCTCTATGGAATGCAAGTTCCACTTTTTCTATCCTGGACTGGCATTTTGACAAACCACCAGATTTCTATCATGCTGCTGCTGTTTGTCTTCCAAACTGTTATTTCTACTGAGAAAGAGGACTAGCACTTGTCACTAAACCTTACTATGTATATATTTCCTGGAATGTATCTTCAGCAATGATAATGAAAATCATATCACTTCTAGGTACTTCATCCATTGTTAAAATGTAGACATACATGCAATACTTAAACCATCTCTTACTGATGCTGCAAATATAATGATAAACATCACTTATATCCTCAGATGAATGGTTGTACAGTATCCCTGGCATCACAGCTGGAAAAAAAATGCATTGACAAATTGCTAAAATAACTTAACAATATGAATACTAAAATATGCATTCCTAGTTATCTCAGGTACCAGAAACCTATGACTGGAAAAGTTTTTTCTGCAGCTTCCACTGACCATATTAATAGTGAAGCAGAGTTAAGAAGCGTAATTTCAATGAGGCAGAAAGTGGTATTGCATTTCTCTTGGCAAAAATAACGCAGAAATCAGCAGGCAGACCACAAAGATCTGCATGGCACTTCATGCTGCTCAATGGTTTTCAACATTGCCCTTAATGTTCCCCTATTCTGTGGTGAAGCAAACATCTATGTTCAACACAGCTTGGGGTCATCTGTTTTCTCCACATTCCCATTTTATCAATTTTAAATTACTCAAGTTTTCACAAAAAAAAAAGATTGTATGATAGAGTATTTTATTTCATTTAACCTGTTATAAAATTGTCATGAGAAAAAGTGCAAATCAAACACTTCTCTAAAAACTAAATCATGGATTTTATTATCAATAAGGAAGGAGCAGACAGACTTCTACACCTCAGTTTTCTCACATTCAAAAATATATATAGAAAACAACCCAGTAATTCATTATCACCTATGCCCAGCATTCAAATAATTTTCGTAAGAACCTATACTTCCCCCAGTGAGACTATGAAGTCCATCATTAAAAGAAGAGATTCTCCAACATGATTTGGTAAATAAACACTGCAGTGATATACCAGCCTTATACACCATATACACCATTTAGGTTAACATTATTTTACAATAAACTCATCACACCAGAATGGTGAATGTTTCAATGCAGTCAAAGAATACCAAGTAATAAGTAACAGTAAAACCTTACTGAAATGATTTTGAGGGATTTTTCTTTCTTTTTAGAAATACATTCATAATAATCTTGACTGTCTTGTGTTACCCTTCTCCAACCTGCAGTGCAAACATGACTTCAAAGCCCTGAATAAATGAATGCTATAGACAAGCAATGTAATTTCTCATGTTGTGTTCAGCCTTTCTGTTGTTTAGCAATAAGACATAAACATACTATTTCCATAATATGAGTCTGCGATACTGTATAAAGAATAAAGGACAGAACGCCAGCTTCTGACATAATTTTAGCCTTACATAACTAGGAAGAACTTTTGATAGTTTAATCCTTCTATTTTCCTGAAGTTTTACCCTTGAGATGGTTCTCAAAATCTGTTTGGGATTGGACTAAAAAGTATTCTGCTAATGCAGAGGAATAAAAGGTTCCATACACTGTGGTAGGAATTTCCTTGATATATTTTCCTTAAATAAACTTGACATGGATTTATAGTGTCGACACTCTGTAGAGAATGAAAGTAAATGCATTTTTCTTTTTCTCTTTTAAAAAGAGAATTAACCATCCCATTTTTACCAAACGCAAAGAGGAAATGTGTATAAAGGTTATGCCATTAAAAATTCATCAAAATTATCTTGAATAGCATATAACCAGTAATTTAAGGCTTTTATTAAAAATAACAGTGTGGATATCTAGATTTGATAAGACGACTAGACTTCCTCGAGTTGTTATAGTATACATGTGAATGAAGAGGTCTTCCCTCTCGCAGGCAGGCATCTGCCTACTAGAATTTGGATGCTGCTTCTGCATTTTCAGCTTGCCAATAGCAGATAATTCTATTTCTTGTTAACAGTATTTCATTTCTTTAAGCCTAAGAGTTGTGGGCTTTCTGTATGATTTCTTTTTTTTTTTTTTTGTGAAACCTCTAAAACTGGAGTAGACCAACAATTACGGTGGCAGACCAGTCCCCCTGTTTATTTTAGGGGGAATTCCTATTCCTATCCATCAGTGGAAAGACTAAAGTAAGACTCCAATTACCTCTTTGTTAAAAAGCTCCCTGTCATAGAATATTCCAACATTTCAGGTTTTTCCCAACAAAATAAAAATTTTCCATTAATTTCTATTTTGAAAATATTTGTGTTTTTTAACTACCGAAATGGCAAACTTGCTGAATAACTCAATTCAGATTAAAATGTTATATTTCAGTGAGTAAAACTGCTCTTCCTTATATTTACAATTGATTTAATTCTAAAATTTTTATTTTATATATGGAACGTTTTATCAAAGTAAACTATCTCTCCTTTTTCTCTCAATACAGCTTCTCAATTCTTTTGGATAAAGTTTTTTTTTTGCTACTGAAAATTGCCAAAATTATTTTCAAACAAATCATGCATTTTCAGATGAAGTGTCTCTGAGAAGAAACTGTTCTTTTTGGAAGTCTGAACCAGTTCTAGCTTTCAGGTGCCTGGTATGAAAACAACACGGAGACTTTTACCCTGCCATTGCTACATGCACTCAGTGCCAAAGATTAGAACAGCAGCAGCACTCCGTAGTGTAGAATAACAATGGCCTTCACTGGAGAGAAAAAGCAACACAGCAGCAGAAGAGTGCACAGATTCAGATCAAGAGAAACTAGAGATGAAAAAGAATAGAAAGCATGCAATAAACACATCTGAAAAATCCACATTGTAGGAATCTTGAACTCTCTTAAATTACTTGGAAGACTTATTGAATGATGATTCTCCAGATAAGAGGAACAGAAGCTTAAGATTTTCAATTAAAATATGATGCATTTAGATTTTAAAAAATGCTTTAAATGCTTTCTTTAAAAGTCTTTACATCTCTACAAAACTTCTTTTCTGACAGAAGGAAGCAAATACCATCCTCATGGCCTCACAGGGTGGACTTCTGAAGTAAAAGGAAAATGTGTAGTTAAGCTGTGAATATAAATTTATATCTCAACAATATAGCAACTTTTTGTGTTACTGGAAGAGAACATCTTTACCTCCAAACAGGTTATACTAATTTGTAACTCCCAAATACAAAATAATGAAGTGGCAGAACAGAAGAAGCAGCAAAGACTGGTAAATTGCAATGTATGTTTAACTCCAATCTCAGTCTACACACAGAATGGGTGGAGAGACCCCTGCATTGTTCTCTTCTGGTTCATTCAATCAGTTTTCTCTATAGGGTAGTTTTTTTATTTTTCATTGACTAAAAGAGAAAAGAAGTTTTCTGATATACTTGAAACGTTCACTGCTGGTCAGGTCTCTGTTCAGTGACATTTAGTTTGAAGTGAAGAAAAAAAGAGTTTGACTAAGACAGCTAGATATAACTGAAAAGCCAAATAGTTATTTTATTTAAGTAATAAAATTAATTTATTATCAAAAAATATTCATCTTGTGGAAAGAGGAAATACTGAGATTGGCATTCAGTTGCAATTTGAAAGTCAGCCTGCCTTTATTAAATTGCCTGTGTAAAATTTTGAAAATTAGTCATTTGTTCTATTCCACACCACCTCTTGAAGAAGCAGCTAAAAACTACTACAGGCTACTGTTTGTAGACACATTTAACATATCAGCAAAATACTATTTTTACAAAAAAACATAAGTAATACTGAGGTCTGCTCTATGAAGCAACTACATCAAGCAAACCTAGGGTAATCATTAGCTTTCTTTTATTTTCTATGGCCAGAATGGGAAAAGCAGTTACCCAACAACCACCACATCACAGAGTATTCTTAGTTCTTGATCAGAGCAATTTTTTAAAATATAATATTTTCAAAAAAACCAAACAGGAAGAAACCCCAAAACACTCTGTGAACCCTGACAAATTCCCACCATAGGGTCAACAACAGCATGTCAAGCTGTTTGCTGAAGTCCAAAGACAGATGGCTGAGGAGAGTGAAAGAATGACTTCAGGGATACTCACTGCTAAGATCATCTCCTTTAGGAAAGAATATCCATCACTGCTTTTATTGTGGCAATAAAATTTATATTAAAAACACAACAAAGGGAAGAAGCAAGGTCAGCTCCTCAGAATCACTAAACTCCCAAATGACTCCTATGCCTTTTTCATGACTGAACGCCTATGACTGCTTACTTGCTCTTAAATAGAAACCTGCAAAGTGAAAACAAGAAAGAACAGATACAAGTTTTGTTAATGAAACTTTGTACCACGCACCACCAGTATCCACTCCCTTATATTGTATTTTCTTTCAACATACATGCACATACTGCATAATTGCACATATTTATATAGTCACTACTATATTGTATTTTCTTTCAACATACATGCACATACTGCATAAATTGCACATATCTATATAGTCACTACCTTTTAAATATGAAATTTGAATTCATACATAAACAAAACAGAAAGCTTTCTATATGAATAAGTGAATATACTTTGTTTAAAAGTATAGATGTTAGAAAACACAAAAATCAGCTATAAATGTACCTTGTACATGCAAATAAAAGTAATTTTCACTGTCAGCAACGTTTGTAGTACTCATCCCTGAAATACTGATATGTACCAGATGTGTCAGTCTCAAGCAACTCTTAGTCAAGGAAGCGCTGCCCCTAATCAGACTTCAGTCTCATTCAGGGAGTTGCTCTTTTGTATGTTTATACTACAATGTTAGAAGTGCAAACATTAACTAGTATTAGTGAGCTAAGCAGAAATCTTAAACCTAGTTCCATCCACAGAAAATCCCTCACAGAATTCAGGTGCACAAAGTTGTCAGATTTTTAATTTAGACTCTATGGCTACTTTGAGAACTGCATGAGGAGTCAGTGTAACAAAATGTTTTGCTCTTTTTTCCAACCACTCAATTAGAAAAAAATACAAGAATTCTCCTCGGTAATTTGCCACCTGACTTCAGTTTTCTCACTGCCTCAAAACCAGGAGCATTTTAAAGCGATGTCATAACCATACAGTCATTTAAGAAAAAGCTACAGACAGTTAATTTATTACGAGTGAAAAAATGAAGTAAGATGGCTACTAATTAATGAATTATAACTAGAAATTATAAATATTTTCCACACTTTTAAAACTTTTGCATGCAATAACATATTGTAGATCCAAACAACCTACAGTAATCTCTCAGTTATCAGTCCTATTTCAACTAGTATTACAATACTCAACAAAAGATCTTTGAAGTGTGTAACAGCTTCTAGTCTCTCTTCAAAATTTTGCTTGCTTCAGTTATACTCTCTGACAGAAATATAACGGCAACACACTTGCAAATAAGTATTAAATTAAGGACAAATGAATACTGAAGACAATTTTCTAAATTGTCAGTTTCACTTAAGTGGACTTATACTATTTTATTTCACTCCTAGATACTTCATTTTTTCCCCACTACAAAATGGTCTAAGTGGGTATAATCTGAATGCAATTTTTGCTTTTATTTTAAGTTATTTTTATTCTCCACATAAGCACAAGTTGCCTGTGCGTCAGTAACAGTGTAAATACCTCACATCTTCAAAAAGCACAACAGGAATATCAGCATCGCTTTCTGAGTTCAGCCTTTTATGATTTAAAATACTTCATTTAAGTGTAGAGTTCCTAACACAACCCTGTTGACTTTGGGCCATCTACATTAGTCACCACATGTTACATCGCAGCCCCAAGATACAAGAGTTCCATTCTCTATGCATTGTTCTCAATCTTCTCTACTTCTGCTCTGCTTCCTGCTACATCCAAGTTTCAAACACAGTCTGCAAGTTTCCCTTTTTAAATTGACAATTAGGAAATCCTGCAGTAGAAGGTGACAATTAAAAAAAAATCACTTTAATCAAAATATCTTAAAATATTTAACTAGCATTTAAATAAGCACCCCACCCCAAGAAATATCTGACATGAACACTACAAAACTATACTGTCANCTGATCTCTTTTACTCCCTTCCCAAATACTTTCAGTATGTAGAATAATGCCCTCAAAAGACTCAGAGTGGAGATAACTGCGCAAGTCAAAGTAGTAGTATTAATAAAAGAAAGGGTCAAGTACTGAAAGGCATGAATACAGGGAGGATGCACCTAAGACCTACTGGCATCCCCAAGCAGAAGCCCTGCATAACTCTCATGAGTTTCTACAGCTGCCTGTGCACACCCTAATGATGACTCCACAGTAGCTTAAAAATCTGTTCCAGAATAACAGATCTGCAAGCCAATGACTACTCTCATGTTAAACTGGTAATAATCCAGCTTAAAAGCCTTGTTGCATCATATAGGTAGACAACGTGATGCATATGGTAAGGTCTCAGTGAAGTTCTCTAAAGACCAAAATGAACAACCTATTACTATACATAATCCTGTTGACAAGCTACTACAGTAGGAAGCAGTACTTCTAATTCTGTATACCACAATATCCACACAGGTGAAATTCTATACTACTATAAGGCATTATTGGGAAACAAACTACTGTAGGACAATATTATGCTTTCTCCTCTAATAAAAATTTAGTGCTTTGGAACACAACATTTTTCTTTTCTTTCACTCTAGATCTCTTTTTTTTTCCTCTCCCAATGAGCTTCAGTAAACCATTTACAAAAACAATTTTCCTTTGAAATAACAACAACAGCAAAATTATAATTATTTTATTGGGGAGGGGATCCAATTTTATAGGTCGCATCAGTTAAAAAAAACCAAACTACCAAATAAAAATAACCCAACCCACCCCCCACCCCTGCCAAAAAACCCACAACCAAGCCTAGGAAATTACAGAGATAGGCTAAAACACCAAATTGCATTTTGTTGACACTGACCATCACTTTCCCTGACAAAAAATGAAAACTACAAGTTTTCCAAGTGCCCCTGAGGAAACTTATTTCACAGTTACCATACTTTGCCATCTGTAGTTTCCTTGCTTAATGAAGTCTTTAGAATAGACTTCCTTGCAGATGAGTAGGAACTGTTAGCTCTTCATTGTGGGGGTTTTGACAACTTCTGCAAGCTTTTCTAAATTAAAATTTTTTTTGCATATTAAAATGTAGGTTTATGCTTTCCTATATGAATCATTACACTCTTGTTTGTTAGCCTGTTAGTCAGGAAGAACATACCAATTGCAGTTTAGAACCTGCAGATTTTATTACTATCTAATCATATATTCAAACAAGCTGCTACAACTGAGCACCTGGAACTTCACATTAAGGTATGCTGTAGTATAGACACGACTGACACTTCATATATACTTATTGTTCGCATTATTAGCTGAGAAAAGTTTAAATGAATATGGAAAAGGTTCTCTTAAAACTGTAATAGGTTGCTTTTGTATTTTGGCAGTCAAGATTAAAATAATCATCTAACATTTTACTGAAATATGAAAACAATACACTATTGAAATAGCTTGACGACCATCTGACAAGTAGCATATATAGAAAAAATTATCATCTGCAATTATTTTAAAGCCTTATTTGTATCTGCAAATAAGCATCTGCATCAACATGATATTGAGTTGAGATCTACGTTCCCTGCTTTATTGTCACCTCAACCTTTTATTCTCCATCTGTCTCATTCATCTCTTTCATTCTGTCATGACCTTATACAAGGAATTCTTTGAATATCCTTTAGCTAATACAGTATACTAAAGTGCATAATATGTACAAGCAAAATATGAACAGGTGATATTGAGAGTGATGCTGTTTAATTTTTTTTTTAATTTAGCTGCTCAAGTCATGGCCAGTTCCCTTTATTTTCACAAATATGATCAGCACATTTGTGACAACCCTCATTTTGTGTCTGTGTCTCATGTACCTACAGCATCTTTCTAATCTGCAGATTTAACAGTCTGTTAAATCCACAGGCTATAAAGTCATAAAATTACATGCAAGTAGAAAACCTGCTTCCAACACAAAAGCAGATTTACTATATAGCCAGCATGCCTCCAAGATATTAATTAAAGGAATAAAAGAGATAAGGAGCAAAATCATTGAATACTCCACTTTCCATCCACCAATTCCCTCTTTCCAGTCTCACCTATATAATTTTAATTCCCCCACCTTCATCTAGTTATTTCAACTCTTACCTGCTCCTGCAGTGGTTATCATGTTTTATGAAGGCTTAGAGCAAAATCGACACAGCTGTGTATGTATTTACAGCACAAGTTAAAGCTATGTACTGGCTGAGGAAGAATAGTTTGTCATACTAGCATAATTGAGGTTGAGAATAGGAATGTAGCCGTGCAGTAAGACGGGAAATGGAAAAATTCATCAGGTTGTACAATCTCAGTGTGTAAGATACCCAGTCACAGCCACATAGCTAATAAACTGTAAGTGGAAATAACACAAAGAATCACAGATACTTTTAAAAATAACATGGCTGACCCTAGAAAGCAGTAGCTCTGTGTTAAAAAACCAAACATTTTCTTCCTTTAATGCAAGCTGTACATTTATGCAACTAGAAGATATCCTTTAAGCACTTTATATTTACAATTGCTGTAATATAATTTAATAGCCAAATACAAACCATAAAATATTCAATAAGTAAATAATTCCATTGCAATTTTTAAGCACTTGCATTTAAAAATACTATTTTTTTTATTTACAATCCAGTTAGTGAAATGTACTTTCAGTGTTATCAGTGCTATACTAATGGAAATGTAATTTACCAAAACAATTTAAATATACCATACAGCTCCAGAATACTCTTGTAAAAATGTCAGAAGCAGCCTTTTATCTGTGCCAGGTTTTTTTATATACTACATATAACTAGATCATTTATGAAGTTCTAGTTTTACATCTACTTTTCACACCAGTGTTTTCATTTATGTTAGTAAGCAAACCTGAACTTTCAGCAAGATGTTACCTTTTTAACACCATATGCTTGAATTTCAATTAATGCCATGTGAATGAGAACATACTTCAAATTTTCCTTTCTTTCCTCCTGCCAGTTATGATGAGAGAACACTAAAGAATGTAAGGCAGTAGAGTGTGTAAAGCTTTAGGCAAATTTCTGTTTCAGAATATTCGATTTTATTGCCGAACTCACAGTCATTTTCAGCTTCCTGAAGTTACAATCACTGTTTAGATAAATGCATGCTGTCCTAAATACATGGAGGTTAGATGACTGAAATCCATAGGAAAAGCTAGTTAAATACCAAAGTTGTTCTCTTGCATGGTAATAACACTAATACAGTAAAAGACTCAGAAAGATTTATTTATATTAAGGCAGAAAAGGAGATTTCTCTCCTTATTTTTCCACTGGACTCAGATACTGAGCATATTATTCCCAGGACTATGGAATTGAAGCACAAGCAAACTTCTAAATTAGATGTAGCTTGAATACAGAAAACAGTGCACTTGGAGAAAATAGCGTCATCTTCGTCAGTTTTCCTCACAGAATAACTCAGTCTCTGCACAGGGGAAGGCTGGGAATGATGTTGCGCAATCACAACCATGTTATTATACACTCCTTGATACCTTGTGACATGAAGTGCTTGAGTAATCCAGAGCAAAATCCAACGTGACTTAAAAAGAACTATGCTTGAGTATATAAAAAAAACCCAAACTATAACTTCACATTAAGTTAGGCACATCTAAATTTCACTGTTAACTTGGTCAACATCTACATGACACAAATGGAGAAAATGTAAAATACCAATTGCCCCAAACTCTTGCTGGTGCTTGACAGCTTTACCATCCTATCACACTTCCTGTGAAATTTTCAGGTTAGTATACTTAGGGCCTATTGTTAGTATAAAATCTTTAGATATTTTCTAAATAGAATTTAGAAACATTCATGGAAGTTACAAGTAGTAGTGAAACAAGGATTACACAAGAAAATAATAAAAACAGAAAACAATTTCCTCCAGTATTGTTACCTATATTCCAACAATAAACCAAACCAAACAAACAAATTATCACATTTTCCTTCTTATACTTTCCTTCCAAGTAAACAAACTATATTTTTGGGTAGGGAAAATTATACATTGCACACCCAAAAAGAGGTACTTCCATGGTAAAATAAAGAGCAATTAAAAACATTGTGATTTTTATGACTGCAACTTCTGCAATTATTTCTTCATTTCAATGTTAATTGATTTTCTTGCTCTAAAGTATTTTGGTTTCCCACAGAGTCTTCCTTCACAAGGCCTCTCAATTCACAATACATGTCAAACAATGAAATTCCTTGTTTTGAGTAGAAAACTACACATGGATCTATAAATTGAGATCTATGCAAATATAACTAGAGCTTCTCACATTAGTGTAAAATAGTAGTAAATTGCATAAACCTCTGTGTGAGCTTTTCCCAAGCTCATTATTTATAATAAAGGAAGCCAATTTAGAACCATGACAAATTGGAAGCATTCGTCAAATACAAGAACAATGCTCTGTGAACTACACGTACATATTTGACAGGAGCATGTTTAGAAGATTTTTTTAAAAGATTCAATTAACCTAAACCTGATCATCTTCCAGTTCAAAAAGAATCAAGATCTATTTTCATTCTTTGGAAGAATCAAGTGAAAAGGAGACCCTGAACAGCTAGATAGTTCCTGAAAAATCCAAGCTTTTATTAAGCCACCACTGTTCTAAAAAAGCCAAAAAAACACTAAAATCAAAGTTTCTTTCCTAGTACCACTTCTCTATTGAAAAAAAATTAAAATTACTACCCCCAACTTCCCTGTTGCCATAAGGAAAACCTCTAGCATACCTTAAGCACAAATTGAGAAATTTTCTTGCCAAAGAATCTGGAGTAAACCACAAAACTAAACACAGGCAACAACTGGTAGCAGCAGGCTATTGAGTCATTTTGCTTGGTATGTCATTCCTGTTCTAAGAACACAATCATGCTAATTATCAAGTATATCCTGCAGAGCTGAGTACCCCCAGTTCCTGTTTGGATTTGGGCCTTTTAACTGCAATGCTGCCCTCAAATTCAGAAATACATGACCGTCCAAGAGCAGTGTGTAAGAATAGCATGTGAAACATCTAAGAATCCAAGACTTCAGAATCTTGGTGGATGAGAAGATAAACACAAGCCAGCAACATGTCCTTGCAGCAAAGAATCTTAAGCTGCATTAGGTAGGACACTGACAGCACATCAAGGGAGGTAAGAGCCTTTCCCTCTGCTCAGCACCAGTGAAGCCACATCTGGAGTTCCTGGTCCAGTTCTGCACTCCCCCATACAATACAGACATGGGTATACTGGAAAAAGACTAGCAAAGGACCTCGAAAAAGGCTCAAGAGAAGGGTAGTCTCCGGGATGTGTATAAATTGCTGACATTGGGCAGTAAAAGGATGGAGACAGACTCTTCTCAGTGATATCCAGAGAAAGAACTGAAGGCAATGTGCACAGATTGGAATACAGGAAATCTCATTCAAACATAAGAAAACACTATCAGTGTAAGGGTGGCTGAAACCTCTGGGCTCAGATTGCCAAGAGAACTAGTGCAGTCTCCAGCCTTAGAGATACTCAAATTGGACTCAGTCCTGAGAAACCAGCTCCAGCCAACCCTGCTCTGAGCAGGGACTTGGACTAGACAACCTCCAGAAGCACCCTCTAACCCCAACCATTCTTTGACTCTGTGTGTGATACTTGGAAATCAATAATAAAAAAAATTTTTTAAAATAGGAACTTCAGATGCTACTCTTTACAAGCTTGTATTTTCACATTTTTGGACAAGGCTTTAGAAGAGTAATTTTAAAAAACAAAGCCTAAAACTTTAATAGTCTGTAAATTTTGCTTATCGATTTTTGCATCATGCTCTTTATTTCCTTAGGATACCTTGTAAAACTTTCACGTACTTTCACACGCATCTAAAGTACTAAACATCATCGTTTTAAGGTCTCAGTGTTCACAGAAGTAAAGTGCCATCCCTTTCTTGGCTCAAAAGGGAAATGTTATGTTAATCAATCAATCCTGTTTCGACCTATAGAGAAATGGTGAGTGCTAACATGAGAGAGTGGATCAGCTGGTTTTTGCCTTAATCACAAAATACTTCATTGGACTTTAAAAGACCAACCTGGCTTTTAGTCATTTGGATTTGGTTGCTCTTGGCTGTTTCTACTGTCAGCAGTGCCGCTGTTTGACAGTATTGTCTCAGAAAACAACTGATTCTTCTACAAGCTAGAAACTGAGGGGAAGAGGGGAAAGGGAGGAGGCAGGGTGTGGAAATTTGGAACATGGGGGCAAAAAAAAGGTATACCTAGGATTGGCATTTTGAACTTTGCACTCCCAGAAACAGAATTCCAATCATCTAGAATGGAATAAAGAGTCAGCATTACTCCTTTCCTAAACTCCCATATAGTGAAATTAATTTTTTTTTCCACTGATCAATCGTTGCAACACGTACTACTATTTGTTTCCCTTTTCAACACAACAGAAAGGATTACTTGCTTTAAAGAAAAAAAATTATCTGCAGAGTTGGAGGAGGAGGAGTGGGAGACAAAAGCGCTAAGAAATTACACACATTTTCCAATCTGTCAAAAATAGACCTTTGAATCTGTAAATGCCAAGACATGCAAAAATATCTAACTAGGAAGAAGAGCATAAACACAAGCTTGTTATGGATAATGAACTGAAATTGCCCACTGTGTAAACAGGGCAATACTGCTGAGTCAATGCAGTGTTGGTAGAGAGAATAACGTCCTCCTCACTTCCTCAACATTTTAACATTCTCGGAAAAAGGCTGCCCTGAAAACCAGAGAAAGTCAATTTAGACATACTGGCTTATAGATGATGGCTATTGTGAGCTCTCCCTAAGGCTTCTGAATTAACTCCTGACCTAAAATTGATTCAAACCATAATCCTTTATGAGTTCATTTGAAAGCACCCACTCCTCCCAAGTGAGTTGAAAACTGCCTTGTAAAATGATCAAAAAAGGAAGAACTTTAGATCACATAAGACGAAAGAATCAGAAATCAGGATATAGTAAGAAAACCAAGCACCAAAGCCATTACAGGGTAGCGCTTCTACCCTGTAGGGTATTCTCTTTCAGAATCACACACATTTTCTAAGTGCCCATTCCATCTTCAGAGAGTCCTACATGTCAGCAAGGAGTAATTTTTCCATCAAGTTCTTGGGACAAGATATTCCTCCTATCACCTCTGGTGAACAAGTAGTAGAGCTATGTCATCTTCTCGCTTTAAAACTTACAGTACTGAACCTTGCTTCTCAATGTAAAGTTTATGTTCTCCTGTGACTTAAAAGTTGAGGTATAGGGTATGACAGATTAATAAGTTGAGATGAAAGAACAAGAAATACAAGCAGAATCTTTGTTAAAGGTAGATAACAGACCTGTGACAAGGTGCAAGTCTCTTAATCTGCAAATGAATGTCTTATCTACTAAGCCTTTTTTTCTCTGCCCTCATAGTGATAATACCTAATAAGCAGTATTTTTTAAAAATATAAACGCTTTCATAGTTAATGCACACTACTATATTAAGTGTAAAAAAACCCAGATGTGTGGCATGTTCTCAACATCATCATACAATAGCTTCACAGTTCTGCTCTAAGCATACAGAATGAATTGGATGACTTCTTGAGATTTTTCCTAGTCTACCTTCCTCTGGGGTTTTTTGTGAAAATAGGTTTTAAGACACACAGCACAGTAAGGTAAAAATTAACAATACATTATTATTATATAAATAATTATTGCAAGAGAAACTAAACAAAATTCAACATGGGCAAGGCAAAGTCCTGCACCTGGGATGGAGTGACCCTTTCCACTGTTACTCCTGGGCCTGAGTGCCCAGTTTGGAGCCCTGCTGAGAAGGATCCAGGGTCCCTGTAGATGCTTAGATAAAGACGAGTCAGCAGTGGATTCTAGAACAAATGAACGCTGACAGCATACTGGGCTGTAACAAGAAAGATTATGGTCAACTTCAGGAAATCCACTGGAGGGCCACCAACATGGTCAAAGGCTGAAGAAAACAGGATTTGTTCAGCCTTGAAGAGAAAAGGCTCCAGGGGTCTTAATGGCAGGCTCCCAGTGCTCACAAGGAGGCTATTGATAAAAAAGAGACCAGTTATTCATGATGGTTCACAGTGGAAGGTTGAGAGACAACAATTATAAATGAGTGGTTCCAATTGGATAAAGGGGGAGGGTGTGTGTCAAAAAGAGTTTCACGAGGAGGATAATGAAGCATCAGAACACAGAGAAGTTGTGGAAGGTCTGTCCTCAGAGACTCGAGATGGACAACACGGTCTGAAATCAATTCTGACTCTTCTTTGAGCAGGACCTTGGACTAGGGACATCGCAACATTTCTTCTAGCCTAAGTGATTCTGTAATTGTGTATTCTGCAAACAAAGAGATACACAGAAACTCCTTCAAAAGCACAGCAAGAAAATCCTTTCTGCATTATTATTACTTATATAGCCTTTACACTGCTAATGAAGCTGTCTTTTCAAGTGGCTGAGTAACTGATTTTGGGACTAATGTATTTGACTATGTTAGCATCAAAACACAAGAAGAAAGTTGCTTATTTCTCTAGCAGTATTAAGCGTAGATAGGCAATTTAGCAAAAAAGCATCATCACATTGTAGTGAAGATTAGAAACATCTGAATCACAAGCAAATACAAGCAGCAGGTTAAATTTCCTGTTAACTCTCACATGCTATATAGTTTGGTCACTCAGGAAATAAACAGCCTAACACACAAACACATCTCCTTACTTCAAAGAAGAAAAAAAAACCAAAACAACACCCTTTTATTTCACCCCAAACTCATGCAAAAGGAAGCAAATTTTGGAAGTAAACAGAAAGTAAACTTTGAAATGTTCATTTTAACTGACTAATTTTCACCTCTTCTTAAAGTTTAGCTTTAACTGCTACAACAGTGATTTTTCTAGACCTACATGCAATATAGCACAAATTAACACTATATACACAGTGTTCCCCAAAGCACACATGTGGATATTCTGTAGGAGATAATACACCCCTCATTGTTCAAATTAAAAATATTAAGGTTGCATTTAACTCTAATTAACTGACATGAGGTATTTCTGAAACGTATCAAACCACTTCTTGCTAGTGCTTTAAGGTTAGTCATAAATGATAGACATTAATTCATACAATGAGAAACAAAAATAATATTCTAGATGCAACCATAATTTATAATTGAAAACAAAACAATAAGGTTCACAGAAATCTAAATGAATGCCTTGTCCTGACAGAGGCTTCCCTGCAGCAAAATGCAGAGCACGCCCCTCCACAAACACAGGAATGTCCTAATTTTACATGTTGTGATAGTCCTACTAACTTCAAATATCCTTCTTATTACTATATTTCTAGAATGCTCACTTTTTTTTCCAGGGATTATCAAGAGGGATCTTCTCATCCCAGACAAAAATACCCCAAAACAAACTAAAATCTCAAAATATCTTCCTTGACACCTGATGGACGCTATTCCCATCAGAAATCAAGAGAGAACATTTACCTCACAGAATCTTTGCATTATAAGGACAGGGAAGTACAGTAGCTAAAAGCTGTCATATCATCATCACACTTGGAAAGTTTAAGAGGAAAATTCAAAAAAGAGAAAGACATGAACAATCACTCTTGAATTACTCCCATAAAATACTACCTTCTCTGATATCAAATACTATTTTTTGGTAACAACTCTCACTTCAAGGCAACAAATATAATTCTTATGAATTATAGTCCTGGAAGGGATGTCCCCAATTCCTTAGAAGATGCTTACAATTGTTGTGCTGCCTCAAACACCAACATTCTTTTTCTTGAAAGGTATGAAGGACCAAGCATGTTGCCCTAGAATTTAAGGCACTTCAGCATGGGAAATCAATTGGACTGTTGAATTAGATGTAAAAAGAGGTAAAAGTGAGAACAAAAGCATCACTTTCACTCTAGGGCAACACGCTTGGTTATAGATTCATTAGACCCACATATTTTGTAAGCTGGGGTGATATTCAAAGAAAAGCTTCCCCAGAGATCTCTTGCAGCAACTATGAAGGCCACCTTTTTTCTACACAGTATTTATTTCCCACACTTCTGATAGGAAAGTAATGAAGAAAATTGATTTGAAGCTTTATCAAAAAGCAACCCAAAGTCCAGCACTACTACCAAGAACAAAACTGTATTGATTAAACAGAAAAAATAATTTTAAGAAGAACCTAATACACATGTAATTGTTACTTCTTTCTTCTGCATTAAAAAAAAAAGAAAATAAAGACAAAGAAGATCTGGTACTATGAGAAATAAAAGAAATCAAAGCAAATACAGGCAAAACTACAATTTAGTTCTGAAAGATGCATTTGAAAGTCCCAGTCAGATTGGAACACATTTTTCATTCTAAAAAGGTGGTATGTGTGACATTCAAGGTACCAATATACAAAATCTCATTTAATTAACTCTGTACTTAATCCAACTGGAACTCTGATGGCAATTTCTTTAGTTTGCAAGTTTCATGTATAAAACTGAATGTGAAGGAAGAGGTTTGAGCGAAGTGTTTTCTGAGGACAGTTGGAGGCAGAGCAGAATTGAATTTGTGACATTTGTCCCACTCAGAATGCTTCATTAAGGTGAGCTAGTACCCTAACCAAACAGCTCTAGGAACAGGTATTTGAAAGCAAACATTGTTTGCTAGATTTTTTAGATCCCCTATATAAAAAAGAAGCATTTTATCACACTAGGTGATGATGCAGAAAGGGTGTTGCTCTGAACTCCAGAGCGTGTCCTAGCATTGCACTACATTGCAAGATGCAAGACCAGGTCCGAATGAGACTACTAACTAGGAATCTGAAATACTGGCCCAGGGACTGAAAGCAGTACCAAACTGACTCACCTGGGTGAGTGTGTCTTACATAAAAGGGAAAATAAAAGTCTATCTTGCCTTGAGGAAAAAAAACCCAAAACCCCAAACTCTTAAAAAACCCACCTGCAGCTATAGCGTGTAGACTCAATTTGAATGCGTGGATTGAAACAGGAGAGGTTCATTTTGAGGTCAATTTAAAAAGGCAAAGAACCACATTGAGCCAAAGTACCCTTCAGGAAGTGATTTAAACTCCTGTAAGAAAGTCAACATAATTCAGCTGTAATCTAGGTAGTGATATTAATTATTCATTTGAGGCAAAGCAGTCAGAGGATGGGCACAAATGGCAAATCTGGCATCTCAACAACATTTGTGGCACAGGCAGGGAAGGCAGGGGAAATAGAAACAGGAAAAAGCAAAGAAGCTTGGCTTATATACTGTTCCAACAAGCCAAAGTCAAATATATCTTTTGTGAAAGTGCCACCCTACTCCTATTAATTTAAACATCAGTTACGCCACTCGCCAAACTGCTCAAATTCAATTAATATAGTATTTTGATCATGCAGATTACAGTGACGGCTTTAGTGCTTTACATGCACTTGGCATGAAGTCTAAAGCTACTGTCCCAAAGTCTTATTTCACCTTCACAAGTAATGGTATCACTAGAGATGAAATTATATATAGTAAGTCCACATTCTGCAGCAAGGAGGTCAGTAAACTAGATAACAATAAATTCATTTCAAACAACATTTTGACTCAGACACAAAATACCTCCAAACATACAACAGAGTCCAGCATCTGCTGGATATATAACATAATATTTAGCACTTTTAGTAGGGCTAACTTTTATTTTTATTCATACTGAACTGAGGCTCAAAAATATCTCATTGCTTTTTTCCCCAGGACTTGCCTCCCTCTATAGACTTCACCAAAGGACCTATCTCTCAGACAGTGAAATAAATAGCATCTGGGAATGAAACTCACTTACCATAAATAAGTTGTGAAAAGCTCATATAAATGAGCTGACTCAGAGATGCATTCACAGTACACCTTCCTCCCTTCTGCACCAGGAGAAACTGTGTCCTCACAGAGAAGTCAACACAAAAAACTCCTAAGCCTTATCATCCCAAGGGATCAACCCCCATCATTTCTACAAAGCAGAAACTGCTTTACAGGGAATTAATGAAAAACTGGTGCACACCATATGACCAATGTGTGTCCATCACATTCTCTATTCATGCAGTAACACCCACTTTTTAGATGACCTGTTACTTTCTGAACCGGAGTTGGAAATAATTCTAGCAGGGAGATCCCCTCAGAGAGGTCTTTCTGATACAGATCATCCATCAGTTAGAAGATGAAGTTCAGCTGCTGCGATTTCAACAGTTATCGCAAAAATTATTTGTACATCGCTACAAATACTGTTCTGTTCTACAAGGAGCAAGCCATGCTTAGTTTCTTTGATTGTAGAGTGGATGAATTCCTGCAGTGGTGGTGCGGATAGGAATAGTGCAAGGTCCTTTTACACTAAGTAACATTCATCATAAAACTGTTAACACAGATGACAGTATCCGAGTCTCTTGTTAATTACCTGACTGTAAAACTTTAAGAGCTTTAAGTTGACAAGCATTCTCAATGCAACAGGCATAATTAACTCCATAGGAAGAGCAAATAAACAACATTTTAAAACATGCATACTTCTATGCAACAATGCCAACTACATTTTTCAAATTTCTACCTCTTCCTTACCATCATCTCACAGAAAACATCTGAGAAAGGTATAACAACATTTTAACAGTGAAAATGAATGTAAAAGTTAACTTTCCCAGACTTCAACAACAGCAATTAGGAGGAATGAAACAATATTTAGAAGTAAGAAAAACATTATTATAAGCAAAGGTCTGTAACTCTTGTTGAAATAGAGAGTGTATTTAATTAAAGTGAATCTAATGTCTATTACTAATAAATAGTTAGTCTCCACTAACTACTAAAACCTAGAACAAAATAGAAAACGAAAACCAACAAAAGAGGTTCTTCCAAGTAAGCTGCATACTCTGAAATTGCTTGTAGCTCTAATAAGCAAGTAGGGAGGAAAACAAGACCAAACAATACTCTGTAAAGAAGTTAGTGGAAACAGAATTAATTAAAGCAGTGGTAATTTTAGAGAAGCTGTGAAGAAAACCAAAGGCAACTACTTGCTTTTTCCAAACTAGCAACACAGGATTTCCTTTTAAATAGCAAATGGATATTTAAAGAATAACACAATGTTTTAAGTAAGCTAGTAAGGGCTACATTTCACATAATAGAAGCTTATCTTATTGTTTGCAGTGTGTATTTTTAAGAATGAATCAGAAAAATTTTTCTTTCTGTATAATATTGTGTGGTAGAGGAAAATTCTTCACACTTTATATAGGAAGAAAAAAAAGTACCATCAGTTTTTCTTCCTTTCCTAATTTTTTTCTCCTAGTCTACTATACAACGTATTGGTAAAGAGAGTAAAAAAAAGCTCCTATTCCTCTCTCTTCTCTGATATCATTAGAAAAAAAGCCTGACTTTTCAGGAGCCTCCTCACATTGGGTGGAAGAAGCCATGTGCCTCCATCTTATGCATTTACTCCACTTAAATTTTCAACAGAGCTTGCAAAACTCATTGGGTTTTTCAGTCTATTATCAAGCTTACATCATCAGTCATGACAGTGTCACCATGGAACCGAGCATCTGAGTCTTGGTCCTCTCATTTTCCACACTTTCAAACCTTCTTTAACAAACAAGTCAACTAAGTCAGTATCTGGAACATATTATCTCAGAATATTTCCCACATGTAGTGGGAACAAGATTACACCTCATTTGACCCCACATACACACCTGGAACATTTTTTCCAACACTTTCCCAGGGAGCTCTGTGCCTTCAAACACTCTCATGCATCTTTATACGAAGTCCCATGGCATGTAACACCTATCCTTGTTGTCTTGCTTCAAAATGCAATTCTAGCTCACTGCAACACAGGCTTTGAATTATTTTGCTTAGTCTGTACCTATACCAAACAAAAAAACCCCACTCCATACCAGAAATAATCATTACAATAAAGGAATGTAGAAAGTACCATGGGCAAGTACTCCGCAGTGTTTACTTTCCTGTAGGATTGATGAGGACAAAGGCAACTTTGCCTCTGGTTTGGGAGTCAGTCATAGTGTGGATTTAGTCAAAGATGACAGTAGCAGCTGAAAGTGTATTTCATTAAGATCCCAGGTAAAAAGTTACTAGCAGACTAGAAAATCTCTACTCTATTTCCCACAGTTAGCAAACTAACCTTTTCAGACTCAAAGAGGCAAAAATTAAGGCTGGACTGTAAGTAGTTATAAGGTGACATAAAAGCCATCTGGATCACTCAGTTGCTCCTAGCAAAGCACTCCTATAGATAAATTATATAAAACTCATAGTAATTTGCAGGAGGTGATACTGGGTTTGGGTGTCAGATGAACTCACAAAATCTGCATTTCATCTTGGTGCTATTTTACCCATAACTTTTACTGTCAGACAGAACAAGACAAAGATGTTGATTAATTCAAAGGGCAAACAGGGAATGATCTTTCTTCCTTTGCATCTCCTTCCTCAGGCTGTTCTTGTGATAGATTGTGTTTCAAACATCAAATGTTCTTCCTAGGCCTGCAACAAGATTTTTGAGACAGAAAATACAAAGCTAGCACAGAGTATAACAAGTATAACAAGTATGTCTTTGCCCTTTTCCTGCATATTTTTTCCAAGAGCCTTCCCTTATGCCAGTGCTGCACGTCATGAAGTACTATATCAAATATCATAGTGCATGACAAAGATATAATTTTCACATTTGGAAAAGTTGCTGTGCCTCTGGCATGAAGTCTCTTTCTTTTTAATCAGTATACATCTAATATAAAATTTTGAATAAAGATGGTTATTTACACAAAATGCTGTGAGCAGCATATATAACCTGATGCATAGCAAATCAGCATGATGGTTGGTCATAAGTAAGTGATGTTAACTGGTTAGACCTGGAAATTAAGGTTTAGGACTCGTGGATTCTTTTTCTAGCCCTGTCACTCATTATTTTACAACTGTAGTCTACAATACTTTATAACATTGCATCCTGAGGCATAACTAATATTTATAGCATAATTTCAGGCCCCAGGTGAAAGAGATATTCATCACAATATAGTATGGCAATTAAAAACTGCTAGTTGAAGAAAAAATCATTAGCGACAAAAATTCAGAGTAAGTGTGAAGTGACCTGGGTTTATTGTTTCTGAAGGAAGTCTTCTGTATCATGCCAGCTGAAGATCTGCCCATGGCATTTGGAAATGTACGCTAATAGTTTTTCAAAGAAACACAGAATTATTCAGGTTCAAAGGGACCTCTGCAGGTCATCTGGTCCAACCTCCTGCCCAAAGCAGGGTCAGGTATTCTTTAATCCCTCATAAAAGGCCATTTGTCATTCCTTCAGAGTTAAGTTATTGAGACCATCATGAATAATTTGGTAACCTGATTACAATGATGAATTAATCAAGTCTGAATTTTTCTAATTCAGTTACAGCAGCCTCAAAGAACTCAACAGATGTTTGGATGCACAACGCAGCTACCAGTGATATAGGGTAATTCATAACATTCTGTAGATAGTGTACTTTATTTAGCACAAGACTGCTAAAAGATAGTATAGACATAGTCATTCCCTGCTAGAGAGCCAAGGGGTTTACTACTGTGTGTTAAGTGTATATAACAGGAGAGAATGCTTACAACGGTTCTTCTATGGATGGGGAGCCAGAGCACAAGCAGCCATCAGGAAGGGGAAACATTACTGCAGGTATGAGACTAGGAGTGCACTTCACTAGCAGTAGCTCATTTATACACTGGGGCAGATGAGTTACAAACGGCAAAACCAGCCACAACCGCATTTTTATATGCAGCTGGTATAAAGCAGTCTTGCCCTGAAAATATGGAGAATCACTTAAAATATATCCCCTCTGTACACTTTAGGAATGGCTGTAAATGGTAATCTCTTTCATTTGAGCAACTGTATCTATTTTGAGGAAGAACAACAACAGGAAGAAAACAAACTATCATCTTGTCTCATTGATAAAAAAATTCCATCTATACAAACCTTCTTCTTCTCCCCAATATGTCATGTATCCAATAAGATCAGTACTATTCAGGTGCTTCAGGAAGTCAAATATTATTACCAGAAAGAAGTTAAGACAACTGCTGTGTAGATTTTTGCTTCTATGTGTGTGTTAACATGTGCTAAGTCTTTGCCTAGTTGATTCCTCTGACAAGACTCTTCAGCTGGCGTAAATCACCACTGCTCTACTGCCAATGTCTATATTTTAAATGACTTGGTCAACCAGAATCTAAGTCATATTTTCACCAACATTTTAATATGCTGTTTACAGGAAACTGCTTCTGTCCTTCAAAAGAAAAGAAAGAGATGACGCAAAACTAATGGATGAATGAACTACTGCCCATTTGAATTCACACTCTAATTCTGCAACCACTGGGGATCTAAACTATTGTGACCTGATCACAGCAACCAACCACAAAATCACAGAATCACCAGGTTGGAAAAGACCCATCAGATCATCGAGTCCAAGCATAATATATATCTCTCAGTCTAACAGGAATGCATCTAGCAGAAGTAGTTATAGTTACCATGCATGTTTCATAACAACTGAAGTTTTCATACAGATAAGAACTCCAGCATTGGCTAAATTCTATTTACCGAACACATGAGTAAAAAATCTCCAACTTGAAAATAAGGTACAGAGTTCCAAGGTTTGATTTAATCTACAGTTACATATAGGTGGAAAGAGCCATGTATACCAGTAAAGATACAGAGCAGGTGATAGAGGACCAAGCTAAAAACTAATCTGATGCATTTGGACGCAAAGTAAGGATTTGTGTGTGTGTGTGTTAGCAGAAAATAATAAACACTACCTTTCTTGTGGAACAAGCAGAAAGGCAGAAAAGAAAGCTAGCAGAGGCACTCCCTACCCTTCCGCTGGTCTAGCTTGAGAATTCTTCCCAAAACCATACAGAAGGTCTCCAGCACATCAAAATAAAAGCTACACTTAAAACTGTTACCATAGATACCTCTTAATTTTCTTTTCATTGTTATGCCTGTTGATTTCTCCCTTCCTTTCTCTCACATACATCCTCCTACTTTAACTCTCCTTCACTTAGAAGTCTGTGCTTCTATTCGAAGTTGCCTCCTTGGATATATGGACTTCAGTGACAGCATACTAAATTTAAATTATTTTGATTTAAGTAATGTTTTAAATTGTACTGTACTTCATAACAAAGCCACAGCAACCTGCTATTTCACTTCTGCTCGTGGGATGTCTACAGTTACCTAGAGCATAATGTTATAATGTCATCCCACTCCTAAATTCGAGAGTGCATGAAAAGAGCAGGCCAGAATACACACTGCCCTCCAATGCATATATTATGCTCAGCCCCCAAGTTTAAAAATGTTGCATTCAAAATCCTCTGTAATACTAACATGATTAAATGACTGTGGTTAAGGCCTGTACGTTCTTAAGCTGTACTGAAATAACTTGTGTAGAAATGATACCATTTCTTTTCCCTATCACAAATCTTATCACACACTATCAAGGAATAACAATATTTTTCATTCTTTACACAAAGAAAGCAATCTTCTTAACACTCTAAAACAGGGAAATATTATATATTCCACACATATCAAACACAGTTGAAGAGTGGGAACGCAGCAAAAATATCACTTTCTTGGTCTGTAGAACTCCACCAGGCAAACAATTAAGCAGTGCTTTGACTGACTAGGGCACTTGAATCACAATTTGCTCTACCCATTTAACATAGTAAATCAAAGTATATTTTAGGTCATGCCTAGCTCCATTAATATAAGTATACTTGCAGCTTTATACACCATACATAAAATATTCTCATAAAGTCAGCCACAGCAGCCAAGGTACTATGCTCCTTTGCATAGTCATTGTGCCCTAGCAGACTGGGTCTTGTACTGTCATAATTAAATTCAATCAGCACTAATTTATCTTGTATTTTAGCCAAAATTATTATACTGAGATAGGCCGAAAGTAGCTGAAAGCAGGGCTGCATTTATTCAGTTATTACAGGAATCACAACTGTTTCCAACTACTAATAAATAGTAGCCCATACAGCTAGAGGACAATAGAGTGGTGATGATGCTAATCTTACGTAGGTTGAAAACTGGTTCACAGATACAAGTAAGAGCAGCCCTTAAGGGTGGTGTAAACACAAACTTTAATTCATAATGTTCTATTATAAATTCAACCTGTAGATTAGAGCCAAAGCAAAGACTTCCAACTTGTCTTTGGCAATGAGAAAAGGAAGGACTGCTCAGTATAACATATAAGGGTGACACTGTGTGAACTTTAAATAAGTCAGTCAGGCAAATACCTAAACGGGAAATAAAAAGCAAAAATAAGCCTGTACCAAATGCTGAAAAAATACTTCAAAGTAACAAATACTCATGACTTCAAAATTAACTTCCATGCTCTTCTTTCCACCCTTATGGAAAAGAAATTATTAAAAGGTAAAGACAACTGCACAGTGAGTAAAAAAAAAAAAGATACATAATAAAATATTCAACAATTTCATTATGTAAAAATAAGCCTGATTGTATAAAATAATGTTGTATTTTGATCACCTAATGCTATTATTATTCTTCTTTGCACTAAAAATGCCTCCGCAAAACATAAGGAATTATTTTTCAGTATCTTTATTGCCATTTTCCACGGAGCTATAACAATTTACATTAGATGAGAATATGACCCTGTTTCCTTAAACAAATCCAACATTTCACATTAAATTAATTTTGCAGAACATCAGTTAACTCTTCATTATCACTACACAATCACCACAGATCCCATTCTGTTACCTTTTGTACAAAACCAGAATTATGAAAGAAAGAGCTTATTTAAGAGGTTTTCAACATTTCAAGTGCATTCTACCCTTCCCAAGTCATAGCACTATTTTTATAACAAGATGACCAGTTTCGTATATCAAATTATGTTGTAATAATCTCTGAAGAAATTTTGTTCCTGAAATTGATGTTTAGGCATTTTTAAGTATGACTTAATTCATAGTGAGATGCTGGCTTGGTCCAGATGAAAAAATTTTCCCTTTAGGGTGGAGGAAGACGGTAGCAAGAGACAAAGAACACTCTGCTATCTGCATAGCATTTACTTCACTATGCTAACAATGCCTTTTAAAAAGTTCGTAAGGAAAAAAATATATAAATGAGGACAAGAAGATACAATCATTTCCTGTTCTGTGTTAAAACCACTAAAAAAATGTTAAAATAAGTTGGGTGACCCTACACAGCATCATGAATATGACATATCGAGGGGTTATATCCAAGCAGTGCAAATGAAAAGCTACAGGTGAACACAGGTAAAGAAATACTATCTTTGGGAAATGTTCACTTTTTAAAAAAAAATTTTGCAGATACAGAAGATCCCATAGCCAGAGACATCTCTCAGCCTCAATCATTTAAGCAGACCCTATAGTTACCAGTTCAACGCTATTCGGTTGTAGTGTCAGAAGTATTCGAAATTCTGGATAAATGCTTGCCTCAACACACACACACACAAAAACCTTTCAGAAATTGTTCTGTCGCGTTTCCTCTAATTTTTCGCTTTCAGTTCAAAAAAGAAAGAGTAGATATCCATAACTAATGGACATAATTCAAAGTTTCAGTCATGACTTTTATACCTTCATTAGAATAGGAAGGAAAAACAATTCTATCCAACATATTTGTAATTGTGTTAAAGTCTTAAATATGAAATCAGTCCCACATCATGGATATACTACCAAGTACTTTTAGTGATTTATCCATGAACTTTTAAACTTTTAAAAACTATCTCATTGCTTTTTTTTTTCTGTTAATAAGGGAAACACAAATCACTTCATGTTAATTCCATGCCTTGTTAATAATAAGTAAATAACCATACTTCTCCAGATATTTTTTCTCTTAAAACCATCAACTCCCTTACTATCATAAATAACTCATATGAAAATACATACCTCTATTATAGAACTAAAGTGTATTTAATGTACATATTAATTTGAAACATGTAATGCAGATGAGTTCTGATCAGCATAAAGATTAATATAGAATATGAACATTAAAATATGCATATAAAATTTATGTTGTTTATGCTCTGCTTTACACCAGAGAGAATAATGATCACCAATAGACTGGTTTGTTTTATAGGATTACGTTTTCATAGTAACACTGGCTTTTTTAATATCCCAGTACAGGAAATAGATGCATTAATCTACTGCACAATTCACAAACAAATTAATATCTTTGGGACTCAGTTCTCATTTTTTGCTTTCAGACGTAAAACTGAAGAATCATGAACTTTTTTATTAAAACAGAAGTATTTTGTTTTCTTCCCAGAAATAAACAAGCTAGAGCACTATGACCATGACAGGAGAACATTAACAACTTTACACACATTTTTGAATGCAAATATATTTTTGCAAAAGCTTTTCCTTTGCACCCTGGTGCATTTAGCCAAAACCATCAACTTATTTTCCTTTATCCCTCAGCCCTTCCCACCTAAGACTGGGTTATCAAGCAATACCCTGACCTGTACCTTGCTGTCCTCCAAGTACTGAAACTTCTGTCCATTGTAGGTCCAATGTCCAAAGCTGGAGAGAGAAATTTCACTACTCCCCATAATAAATCCATATTAAGGATTATTCAAAGAAATGACAGACTATAACTCAATTTTGTATGGCCTTTGGAAATATGTTACTATTTTGATAACTGCAGTTATTTTAAGGTAAAACTTTTTGAACCTTAGCAAGTTTCACTCGGGGAGAAAAAGTCCATTTATAGAGCTCACAATTAATAATTCACTTATTGCCCGTTACTAGGAATTAGGTTAGTTCAGGAAATAACAATTTTGCTGCATTTATAACTGTACAGTTAACTGTAGTTAATGTTGGCAAAATACAACGTGCTTTTATTTCCACATGAAACACCCAATATACTCTCCTTCTGGAGAAACAGCCAATATTGCCGCAGGCCTGCTAAGGCCTAGCAGGGGCCAAGAACCAGCATGAACTCTGGTATTTAGCTTCAAAATTCAACTGTGTCCAGTCAACAACATCTATCTACAGCTAGGAGCTTGCTCATCATAAAGCAGCTGTTGTAGTGATGGCCCCGATTTTTGCCATCAATAAATATTAACACAATACCTCGCCTCAGTCTTTCCTGGGCAAAGCAGCAAACAGGCAAGACGATTCAGAGGAACTCTTCATAATTTTTTATATCACTCTAAAATAAAAGTAAAGCTTCACAATCATAATTAATTTTTTGAACATGGAAATCTGAAGTTAGGACAAATCAATCTGATCTAGCAGGTGTCCATGGTGGGGCCGGGGGGGNTTTTTACACACTGTCAGCTTGCTTTCACTATTATCAAATCGTGCATTGAAAGAAAGATTTTATTTTGTTCCCCACTGCACGCAAATGCTTTTAAATGGGAAAGGTTTCATTAAAAGCTCCAAAACAAAACCTATGGAAGACAGCACTGGTGATGGGGGTGCTGCAGGGTGGTCCTTGTGAGTAGTGGCAGGGGCTGCCCTGGGCAGAGGACAGCTGCTTCCAGTTGGCTCCAACCACCCACTACAGGGCATGGCTGGACTTCACAGTCAGGATGGCAGCACCTTGGGGAAAGCTGTGCAAGGAAGGGTAATCAAAACCTGTGTAGCAGCTGGTAGAGAAGAGAAGGAGAAAATAAAAGAAGTGTGATAAACAGCCTCACTAACACTGAAGACAGTGAAGAAGGCAAGGGAGAAGGTGCTCCAGGCATGCCAATAGATATCCACACTGAGGCTCATGGAGAGCTCACGATGGAGCAGGGGAAAATTGTGAAGAGGAAGGAGTAGAAGAAAGAATCTTTATGGACTGACTGCAACTCCTGCTTCCAACCCCCCTGCACCACTGGACTGGANTCCAAAACAAAACCTATGGAAGACGGCACTGGTGACGGGGGTGCTGCAGGGTGGTCCCTGTGAGTAGTGGCGGGTGGCTGCCCTGGGCAGGGGACAGCCGCTTCCAGTTGGTTCCAACCACCCATGACAGGGAATGGCTGGACTTCACAACCAGGATGGCAGCACCTTGGGGAAAGCTGTGCAAGGAAGGGTAATCAAAATCTGTGTAGCAGCTGGTAGAGAAGAGAAGGAGAAAATAAAAGTGTGATAAACAGCCTCACTAACACTGAAGACAGTGAAGAAGGCAAGGAAGAAGGTGCTCCAGGCACGCCAGTAGATATCCACACTGAGGCTCACGGAGAGCTCACGATGGAGCAGGGGAAAATTGTGAAGAGGAAGGAGTAGAAGAAAGAATCTTTATGGACTGACTGCAACCCCTGCTTCCAACCTGGGGAGTGGGAGAGACAGGGGACAGGGCGGACAGAGGAACAGGGAATGAAGAAGCCAAGTTGAGACATGGAAGAAGGGGTAGGGGTGCATGTGTAACATTTTCATTTTTGTTCCTCACCATCCTACTCTTATCTTTGATTGGCAGAACATTAAATTAATATTCCTCAATCCACATCTGTTTTGCCCATGACATAATAGGCAAGCAATCTCCCTAACTTTATCTTGACTCACAAACTTTTCTCACCTGTTATTCCTCCTGTGTCCTGTTGGGGAGTGAGAGAGCTGCTGAGAGGGCAGCTGGCAGCCAGCCAATCCACCACAGCCGGAGGGGTGACATGAAGACCGCAATACTCTGAATTAGGAAAACATTACTCCTAACATGCTGCCCAGTGTAAGCACCATACACATATTCAGAAGACTCCAGTGCTCTTGCAAATAAAGATTACTTCATTAAAAAGCACATAAACGCACAACTAATTTCAAGCACATAATCCCTCTTCCTTTAAAAGATGAACTCGATTTAAAATTTAAAGTAATGCAGATGGTGATGATTTGATTCTTAATTTCTTGCAGAGATATCTAAGGAACATTTGAAGAGTGGTTTACTCAAAAGTAAAGATGAGATCCATAACTCAAATGCTTTAACCAGATATTTAAAAGCATACATTTTATTCCAGTGGTAGGTCTAATTTCTTTGCCGACTATGGAAAGTAAATTTCTTCCCCAACAACAGAATGGTCCTACACACATCTTGCCAATTGTCATTGGATTTTAGTTCTCCTGTAGGCTCTGCTAACCCACTCCATTAGGTAGAAAAAAAATGTAAAGAAGCAAGTATTAAATATGACTTGAAATTGAATTTTACTGACTCTCTGACAGCGTACTGCAAAATATAAATTCCCATCTGCAAGAGAAACTAAGTGTCCTTATTCCAGGAAATGCAGTTTGGCTGTAGCTTTTATGCCCTCAAAAAAGTGTAATTTACATTCCCTCAATTTTAAAAGGCCACTGTAAAAGGTGCCACCTTTATAAAAGCTGTTTCAATAAAACTTTACTTCCAAGCCGTATTTTAAAATTAATTTGACCTTGAATTCTAGATTTCAGAAAGGTGAGTATATAACATTACATTTTTGGACAACCATTTAAAAATACAGATATTTGACAGTATATCTACTGTGTTTTAGATACAAATTAGGGCACTTGGCAAAGAAGGATGTGTTCTATCCTAGCTTTTAGGAAAGTATATACTATAGTTTGGAGTGTACTACATCAGCTCACTTAAAACAACCGCATTTTTTTAAACAGTTATTTAAAAAGCTTAATAAAATTGCATTTTTTACTTCCCAAGAAGCCAGAAGATAAACTAATTCTTTCACAAAGTTATGCCAAAGGGAAGGATGTGAATCTTTCAACAATAAGAGTTCAACCCCAATCTTGCTAAGAAATTCATAAACTACTCATAAAGTAGCAAAGCAAAGATCATCAAACACTAGCTTAATAAACACACTTCAAAGTAAAATGAAGTCAACTTCTTGTATTTCTTATAGCATAGCTCTTGAGACAGAGATCCACTAGCAGGTCTGAGTGAGCACCTTGAAAACAGCACATTCCTTATTACCCTATTATGTCCAGTATAGGTGTAGTGAAACAATACCACTTCCTAGGCATAACTCGCCACAAGACAAGTTGTTGTTATGTATAGCCTGCCTCCTGCTGCAGCGTAACATTGTTCATTTCATAATGGTACTCACATAACAGGCCAACATCTTTCTTCAAGCATCACCAGATTTGCACTCTGATGAGTTTTTCTCCATTCATTCAGCCTTACCTATGCTATTTCACAGTTTGCAGTTATCGGCTGCATTCACATAAATTCTTTTTGTACATTTCAGTACAGAGATTATGTATTATGTATTGCAAGTCCTCACATGCCCTTTTGTCCTTGATATGGTCTTACAAATCACTAAATCATTCTTCATAGTTAATCTGTTATCTCCCTATCCACTAAATGTGACACTTTATACCCTCAGTTTCATAATTGCTCTCATGGCTTTGTCTTCAGTCGAAAGACATAATCTCAATAAGTTTTTCACATTTCAGTTTTCTCAAACTTTTGGTAGCACGTAACATGATTTGTGAGAACCAGAGCCTGCAAAAATGACTGGAGGGATTTTAGACTTCAACTTCTATGGCTTATTTCTAGGATATATCAGACAACATATCTCTCTCGTGAGATGGAGAGAAATACTCTCCTTAAGACCGAGGATTTTCCTCTGCTTTCTTATGTATATAGGCTGACAAAACAACAGCATTTTGTCCCATGTTCACAAGGAGAGTACTAATTGGAAAAATGGTCAATAGCAACAGAAAACTGGTGAAAAATACCTGGCCAGCTGAACTCCTATTGAGATGTTTTTTAATTACTATTAGAAAGAGCAGAGCGTCCATGAAGACAGGAGAATTCTTTTTGTTGAGCACAATGCCTTTTTGCAAGTACACTACCATTCTTACTAGCAGCTTTGCAAGTTGAATGTATGCTATACTTGATGTTTCTGAAGATATTCCTGAGGCTTAAAAAGCATATAAATAAATATGCTACAATATACACTATTATTCTTACATGTTTTGTTCACTGTGCTCTCAGGGTTATCTGTGTGCACTTTATGAATAGAAATACATTAGTCCACTATAAACACTAAATATTGTATGAGAATACTTTCAAATGTAGGGAAGGTTTTAAAATGTACAGGGAGCTCTACATTGGTGGTATAATTGCAGAAAACACTTGATTAAATATATTATTTTTATTTTCTTTCTTTATATAGTTATGCATTTACTGTATCTGTTACAAGGTCTATTCAAATCAAGGGGGGAAAAAAACTTTTGAAGCAGTACTACCAAGCCTTCTCAAATTCATAGAAATAAAGTGAAAAGTTGAGATCAGCACATAGACTCTGTTAAGAACTTCTACACGTCCCTATTTCCCACTCCATAGACATGTATAGATCATTTTCTACACTTGCAGATTTCTCTAGACACCTGAGCTTTTTACATACTGGAACACAACCATGATATCAATTTTTGCAGGACTGGGATCTTTTCCAGCTCCTGCTGACTTCAGTGGGAATTAATTTATCCTTCGTCATATATTCTCTAACAAAAAAGCATTTCAACATAATTAAAGAACAGACCAGCTAGTAGTATCAATAATAATCATGACTATTTCAAATGCCACAACACCTTACTTTTCCTAAAAATGACTGAACTAAGAACTCCCTAGCTTTTCATGCTACATTTTCTCCCTGGTTTTTTGTGTTTGCAAATGCAGGAAGATGCAATTTCTCCATTTTCAAGTAATGCATTTTGCACATCAATACAAACATAATACTAAGATGGTAAAGAGAGGAAACATCACCACTTAGAAAAAAGGAAGCGCCAGTTCATTTTCGTCTGCTCTCTGAATTAGCCAGTATGTTATAGAAATACATTTCTCATCTTTTACTGGAAAAGATTGTTGCACAAATTTGGACTCTGAAGATAGTCTCCAAATAGAGACTTTAAGACTGCTGCTATTTAATCATAAAGACAGGTCAGCATTCTTTCTGAGAGAGTGAAATACTTCAATACTGTTCCTGTGTCAGAATCAAGACAAACTTATTAATGGACAAAAACAAACTATACGACTTAAAACACATGGCTAAAGGCAGTGGGCAAAGACTGTCAGCCATTTCTTCATATAACAAAAGAAATTCCCTGCCATCAAAACCACGTAGGAACAAAGAAGCCCACAGTCTAGCTCAAGGATGATGGCATTTCTTGCTGAATGAGCAAGGCTTTTAATCGAGATGACATTTAGATACACCTTCTAGGTTTTTAGAAAAATTTAGGAGGAAACTGAGGTTAGGAGATGAAGAATTATCAAAACCTTCTTCTCTAAAATGCTGAAATATTTATACAATAATCTAAGGATCTTAGGTTATTCCTAAACAAACTGAAGAAAAGATTTACTGAGTGCGGTCATAATGCAAGTTCTATTTTATTAAATTGCTATTATATTACTACAAACTGTGCATGACTCATTCCTAGCTGATATGTGGGAAGTAAGATAAATTGCAAGGTGATATTCAAAGTATTTGAGACTAGAATAATTTCCTACAAACAAAAGTCATTCATACCGCCTCCTCTATAATAAATCCCTAGACTTGTCTTTCAGTAAGATCCCATCTGGACAAACACCTTTTCTCAAGCTGAGTAACAGTTTAGAGTTTCTAATCACATGGTTTCACTGCTGCATTCCTTGGAACACAGCCAGAGTCAGATCCAGTAGACTACCAAGAAAAGAGGCAGGCCTTCATGGTGCACTAGAACAGGTTGCCCAGGGAAGCTGTGGCTGCCCCACCCCTGGAGGTGTTCAAAGCCAGGTTGGATGGGGCCTTGGGCAGCCTGGTCTAGTGGGACATGTCCCTGCCCATGGCAGGGGGGTTGGAACTTGGTGATCTTTAAGGTCCCTTCCAACCCAAACTACTCTAAGATTNGGATAATCGAGTCCAACCACTCCCAACAAACACTAAACCATGTCCCTCAGGACCTCGTCTACTCGTAACTTAAACACCTCCAGGGAAGGCGGATTTTAGCTGATTTTTTGCTGATTTTAGCACTACCAGTCTCCTTCCACTTAGTATCTTTAAAATCAGAATCTAAAATAAAGATTATTTTTTTCAGAAATATTAATATAAGATTTTCATTCATTGTACTCAGCCTTTTCTCTGACAGAAATTGGACATCACCAACTTATAAGCAAACAAACCAACCAACCATACTTCTGGCTGTGAATTTTCAATGTTTGCAAGAAAATGCATGAAAACCACAGTTGTTTTCCTGAGATGAAAATCTCTTCCATATCCTCCAAGGAATGTATTTTCTTTGTGCATCATAAGGAAACTTTCTTTTATAAGCTGAACAAAGTTGAAAATTCCAGAGCTCAGATATTTTATGTTATTCTCTTTTAATTGCAATGCAAGGTCTTGTGTAGTATTCATAGGAATATTATATTTGAATTTTCAAAGAGGCTTCTCTACATCAGTTCTCCTAATGATCAAAATATATAAATTATTTGGAGAAAACAGTAAAACTGGGTGATAAGTTTTTCTGCCGTCAATGTCTCCAATATGAGAATGGGACATCACTTCACCAAAACAATCCATCTGTGAAGTATGGTAGGGGATGACTGCATTTGGATACAGCAATTAATCACCACATTATTTATAGCACTTCAGAAGCAGCTTACAGTACATTAATCTGGGATAACTTCTACTTAATTAACAGAGCTGCCAAAAACGTCAAACAAGACCATAAAAAATAGAATCGAATAAGAAAGAATTAGCATGGGACTAGTAATGATTAAAGATTCAAAGTTCTTCTCCAGCAGAGGTCTTTCAGTTTCATTTCCAACAGCACCAGTAAGCAATAAATTCCATTTACAAACAATTATGATAGGTGGCTGTATAAGTAGCATTGGATACTCACAAGTAAAAAGAAAACAAAGCAACAGCATGTTGACTGCATCGGTTTTAGTGCCCTGACACAAACACAGCCAGATGGCTGTGGGGACATGAGAAATGAAGAAGCAACTTCTTAATTTTTTCTTAGATCTTCCTTTGTGTACCTAGGAGGAGAACTGGTGTGATAAGGTGTCTGGATTATGCCTAAATTTGTTGTCTCTGCTACTGCATTTACTCTATTAGAAGTAGAGTAGTAGCACAGGGTTTGCTGTTTAATCTGCTTTTCAAATCATGATTCAACAGAAGTCTGCAATGTAGAGGCTCATAAAATAAAATCCTATTTGCCAGTAGTGGGAAAGACAGTGTAACTCTCCCATTCAAATACTTGAAGAAGTTTACCAATTAAAACTAAGTAAAACATTAGTGAGATATGGTGAACACAAGTAATTTGCATGTTACGCATATGCAAATTAGAAAAAATATCTGGTTTAAAGAAATAAAGAACTTCATAAAATTATATGGCTATTAAAAGTAGCTTATATGCTAATAAGTATTCTGATTTACATAAGCAAATCTATTTCAATTACTACATGCAAATGGTAATTATATCAAGTAAAAACAAATTTTTATTGAAAGCACATATAATTATAGAAAACATTAATGAATCTTTCACATTTAGGTCTTGAGTAAGAAAAAAGATTAATAAAATGTAGAAATATGTTTTTATTATTCAGTGCACAGCTGAAAGTTTAACTATGAAGCAGCTATAACTAGATTTCATCAGTCTCTTTTAGCATGGTGCCCATAGGTCTCCAAGGAATTAAGATTTCCGAAGGAAATATCAGCGAGGTGTTTATTTTTCTTTGCCATACTTTCTTCTGTTGAAACCACGTCTGTCCTTATGTAATTAAAGATATGTGAATTTATGATTTGTCTAACACTTTACAAGTATAAAGATAAGTACATTCAGGAAGTTCTCATAGCGTTCACAGAAGTCTTCATGAAACTATCACTTGACACCAGAACATGCATGCACAAAAGCCTCTTTAACGTGTATGTTTGTATGCATATTGTACTAAAAGGATTAAGAAATATGGTTTTACACTGTTTTGTCACAATACTGTACAAGTGAAACTATCAATCAAGCAGCCTATACATTACTTCCTTTTATTATATCATAGAATCACCAGGTTGGAAAAGACCCATCAGATCATCAAGTCCAGCCATTCCTATCAAATACTAAACTGTGCTACTCAGCACCTCGTCCACCTGTCCCTTCTGTTTTGTTAGTGTTCATCAAATGAAGGATTCACAGCATGTGAGCATGTACGGTAGCCTTCCCTGTCAGTGATTCAGATCAATAAAATACTAGATTAGTCAATTCTCACCAATACTGTGCAGATGGCACAGATTCTTCAAACAGGTGTAAAGATTTAAAATACACCTCTATGTTTAACCAGTGACAGTTCACTACAACAAATTGCTTAAAATAAGAAAAAGTAATAATAATAATCTCAAATGTGAATGAAACAACCTGATTATTCTTTAGGTGTGTCAGACTCAGTGACTTAAATGGAAGTCCAGCATGTATTATACTAAAAAATGGCAGAGCAGTCTCTAAGGAATCTTAGAATTCCTACCTAAAATGCTACTCTGTTCCCTACTTCATGAAAAATACTTTATGCCTGAAACCAAGCACTATCCATCTGAAGTCATTATTTCAACAGAAATTGCATCAGGCCCCCAGAATCACAAATACAAAACATACTCCTGAATATCTCTACAACTCATTGTAAAATATCCCCTTCCTTTCTGTTCTGCAGAAGTCCTTTTATCACTGATAACTGCTCATAGACAGGCAATGTTCTCTCACCACTGATAAGTACTCCTAGACGGACAGACTGTGCCAGACAGATAAAACTGATGCTGATATGCAGTTTGAGTAGGACTACAAATAAAAAGGTTTTCTAGAAATGAATGATAAAAGAAGTAACACTGCAAGTCCAGAGAAAAACCTCTGAACACAATGAGGGGCAGAGTAATTGCCTTCACTTTATGCAGCAAATGTGTAAAATACAAATAAATGTGACAGCCCGAAAAGGCTCCATCTGTAGAAAACCAGCGTTCTGCTTCAAATGATGATACATTTAAAAGCACATTGTGAAAAAACTCAGTTGGGTAAACACCTAAGCTCTCTGTAAGTATACTAGAGTCAAATCAAATAACCAATCAAATCTGGCCACAAAAAAATCAGGCCTCAAAACTGCAACTATTATGAAGGCGTATCTGAGGATCTAAGAGTCACTAAATGGTCTTGTGAAGTGTTCAGAATTATATAGAAATTAGACACCTGCATGCCAAATGACATGGCATGAGTTTTCTCTGACAATCTCACAGACACCTTAAAATAAACAGGAGGATTCTCCTTATCGCGTTCCTAATAAAAGGAACAGATTATCTGTGTATCATATCCCAGCTCTGAAACAAGGAGCAATCTTGAGACAACCAGTGAAGACAAGAAGAGCGAGAGCCCTTTGCATCTCCAAAGAAATCTCAAACTCACTGAACCTGCCAGATCCTAAAATAGCTGCTGGCACTTATACAGGCAGGTAACTACCAACTATTATGGGACTTCATTAAGTTGGCCCAAAACCATGATCACTGCCCATTTGGAAAGACAGTTAAGACTTCAGCCTCAGAGAACTCCCCTTTACTGTAAATAGCTATGGTAAAACGGTTATTCCTCATTCAAACATTGAGGACCCAGGGTTACTTGCATTTTCATATGTAATTCAATTAGTAGCATTAAGACTAAGCTAATGACATTAAAAAACAATCATCAGTTAAACCTTGTGGTTTCACAATTTGCCTTTAATACCTGTCAAAGACATAATACAGGATTTTCATTCTGAACCAGCTCCCACTGCAGAGGGACAAATAAATAACAGAACTACTTAGAAGTCATGTGCAGTGCACTCTGCATAGAGTATGAGGTTGTAAATGAAACCATCCATGATAGTAATCAAAGGAATCGGCTTTCAAAGGGAAGCTAATTCTCTTTTAAATCTAAACAAGACAAATAAATCTGGTAAAACCCTCCCCCACAAAATCTCTGTCTTTTACTGGCAGATGTTAGAGAGCCATCAATGTGTTTCAGCAGCATTCCTGGAACTGACATGCTACTAGATAAATTCTGTTTTGCATTAAATACATAATTGGGAAGTATTTTGCATGTATGAATTAACTAGTCTAACTATATCAAGGACTAACCAGTGATGCGGCAAAAAAAGTTGCTCACTAAGCAAAAGTTCTCTTCCCCGCTTCTTTTATGAGCTATGACTTCTGCTCAAGCTTAGCATGCCTTTGAAAGTACTGTGTTTATCAGCCTTAATTTTTATGTCTCAGCTTAATATAAAACACTGGCACTTACCTCATACACAGTGGCCTTTTCTGAGTCTGTCTGTAATCAACTGTGTGAAAAGCTTACAAAGTCATTCACTGAGGATTTTGGTTTGGGTTTGGTTTTTTTTTTCTTTTCCCCAAAGACCCAGCAGCAGTGGAGTTCTTAGAAATTCATTTCTATTTTCTTTTGATTGGATACCTGAAAGATTTTGATGTTTCTGTCAATCCTTGCTATGCTAATAAACTAAGCTGACTGTGCTCTGACAAGAGAAAGAACTAATGAATAAGGAGGAAAATAAAAACAACCAAAAAACATTAAAACCAAAATAACATGTACTACTGATGTAAGAGAAATCTATGAGAAGACCAGGAATAAAATTACAGTATGGGCTTTGCAAATCTACTAAGTTAGTGGATGATCCTTATTTCATTATCACATATGCAAGAAAGCATTTACATACTTAAGAAACGTTTGCTGTACTTGAATTTACATCTCAACACAGTTCTGATTCTCAGGCTTTATGTTCCTTTCTTTAAAACAACACCCTGCAAATATCTCAAGTATAATTCTTGTACTTCAAAAAACATTCACTCTAACATTTCAAATCAATGAAACTACAATGTACTATTAGATCAGGATCAACAGGCTTTCTAACACTCAACCCATGAGATAACTGCTATACACACAAAATACATGCATTTTCAACTTTGTCTCTCTGCCATTCTCTTCTGCCACTTCTTTTTAAGTGACATCAGTGCTACCTAGCATTGGTGCTGAACTCCCTTTCTCACTACTTTGAGCAAACTGCAGGTTCCACCAGCTCTGTCTTCATCCTTTCTCACCTTCCCATTCCACACCATTGCTATTATTTGCCTCCTTTGATCATAAACCTATAATTTGTCCGTCCTTTTCCATACTTATGCCATTGTTCTAAAGCCTCTTACCTCCAGCAATTTGCATCTTAGGAGCTTTCTCAATCACTAGTGGTATATTTATATTTAACAGTCCTCTGAAATATCCTTCCTTGCTTTCATGCACTTGCTTTCTCAGTCCTTAAAAACCAGTCAACATTTCTAACACCTTACAGCAGAGTTTTACACAGCTTAATTATGTCTTCTAAGGAGCATCTTCTTTAGCTTGCTTTGAGACTGCGTTCTGCTAGCTTCATTTGATGCCTTGATGTTCTTGTAGAGAAAGAAACTGTAAACAATAATTCTCCATTCATCTTCTCTCAGCCAAACAATGATTTCTGGATTCCTGTCATATACCCATTAGTCCTATTCTTTTCTAGTCTCAAGACACTTTGATTATTCAATTGCTAATTAGGAGAAGGCAGTTCTTTAATAAACTTCGTCATTGTTCTTATCTCTGCAAGTTATAACATATCCTTTTAGGATAGTCTTCAAGAAACGGGCATACTATGAATTCATATGAAGACATATAAAATGTTTCTGAGGATTTTTTTCTATTCTTTTGGCAGTAATTGATGTTACCTTTTCTTCAGTTGCATTTTTTGAGTGTGTGTGTGGTTTCTTTTGTTGTTTTGAGGGGGTTTTTGAATTTTTTTTTTAATTGCCATATAGAGCTGAGAGAACACCTGCCTAGAATTATTCCTCGCAGCACCTATAGCTCATTCTTAAAAAGTTGTTGATTGGTTACCCATTGTTGTGTATGATTGCAATTGAGACATTTTTCTACCTCCATGTGCATCACTTCACATTTACTTAGAAAGAAATTAATCTGCCTTTTTACTCCTCGTAGAAGCTGTTCTTTTTCTTCATTATCCTGACTGGCTTGATAGCCTCACTATTATTTAATCAGTGGTCACTATAAATCCATTTCTGGAGAACATTTAGGTCCCTGTGCAAAATCATATTCCACATTCTCCATTAAGAAATATGAACATCAATTCCCACCCTGTTATTTGAAATTGTTTTATTAAGGTTTTTTTAATATTTATCCCTGTTGAGTACCTTTTATTTTCTGTCATGGCTAGTTAGTTTTTTAAACAGTGTTTCTGGCAAGAAACCTTTTAAAAACCTTTCTTGAAATCTAGGCAGATCACATCAACAGGGCTACTCTAACCACAAAGTGAATTCTAACAGTGAGGAATGACTAAATAAGCTATGTTGAGTCTTCTCCAGCATATCATATTTATTTGTATGTCCTATAACTATTACCTCTTATAATATCTATCAATACGCTCAACGCAGGCCCACTGGTTAGCAGTTCCCTGGATAATCTCAAGAAAACATTTCATAGCTTGATTTCACGTTAATCTTATTCCAACTCTTTGGTACCAAGGAATTGTTAGACACACAGTAAATGCAGTTCAATTTATCTATTTCACCCTTAATGGTCCTCTAGAACTCCTAGGCAAATGCCACCTGGTTCAGATATTCTTAATCAATATTTACTGCTTATTTTGTCAGTTGACTCTACTGCCTCCTCTACTGAATTGTATTCTCTAATCAATTTCTAAAAAAATCCCATTGTTACTGCAACAAATCCTTTTTGTGTGTGTGCACATTGTCCTTCAACTACACTGATCATCCATTGGACTTGCACATTACCTGACAGGCACCCTACAGCTGATGAGCTAGAGAAAAGTCGTTGGAAGTTCTTTCTCAATCTTGTTTACTATGTCTTACTGCAATTTTCACATTTAACCCAAGAGATCTTACATTCTTTTCTTTTTTTATTTATCACATTTAAATGAGGGTTTAGTTTTGTGAAGAAAATTTTCATTTGGTCTTTCTAAAATCCTTTAATGCTTTGGGTTTTTTTTTAGCTTCCAGTAACAGTGCCTTGAAACAACATTCACACAACCCATGAAAGTAATTTTTTTAACTGCGTCTCTTCATTTCTTTTTAACAAACACACTCATTTTTCTAAAACTCCTGTTTGTGTAATTAAGTACTGAAGTATTGGTTCTTCTGACTTCTGTTGTTCCTGAATGTTGAATTTAATCAGGATGTTACAAAAGGTATTTTGGTCATAACATTGTGCCAATAAACCACCCCTCTATTGATTCTCCAATTAGCTTCCTCAATGAAAAGTCATTTATGGTATCTAAAAGTTTAGTCTGAAATGACTTGATAGCTACTACTAAATTGTCATGGGGAGGCAGCAATCATGGTGAGCTGAAATAACACATTTCTCTCGTGTTTCCTGACAAATGTGTCTGACCTCTCCTGATATGCCACACTTATTGTCTCCACTGATCAAGCACTTATCATCATTGTCTCATTACTTATACTAAATTCAGGCCTGGAAATTCAACAGGGATTCTTAATTACTCCCAGACATAGTTAATTTGTTCATCTGATATAACCTCACATTTCATTTACTGCATAGCACTGTTACTCCATATACATGGCTTATCACATTGTTATTATCCCAGTTTTCTTTCAGGAAAATTCCCAGTATGCTTTTTATAGCAACAGACTAAATTAAAGCTGGGCATCCTATAAAATGCAGGTATTAAAAATTCTACAACCCCCCATAGAAACCCTTAGCATTTAAAGCATAAGGCAAATTCAATACCTCAGATATTGGCAGATTACAGAGATAAGCCTGTCTAAACAATTTATCTCTGATATCCTGGTATGAAAATGGTATACTCTCTATTTACATTCAAATCCTATTTTTCTACAGGACATGTTTTGTTCAATGCAGGGTATGGACAGTACTCAACTGATAGATATTCGTCTTTTCACATTCACTACTCAGAATGTAATCCCACAGTGTATTTACTGGACACAATCGAAACTCTATGCTGAATAATTATTACTTTACTCACGAACTTTCTATGGTACTCTTCTTGTATCATCTTAGCGTGCTCCTCTTTTAAACAAACATAATTAATCTAGCATCCTAACCCTCCTGTAAAACAAGGTGGTCCATATTATGCACAGGGAACAGAAGGGCAGCAATTAAAGGCAAAATTGTCTATGAGACAATTAATCGTAGCTGGTTAATTAGAAAATTCTATCTTAGAACCCAGTACACACATCTATGAAACACATTTCCAATTATATGATAAATGCTACAACTTCTGAGAACTTCCTCAAGCGAAATAACATGTATTTCTAATGGAGGAACTGGAAAAGAATAAGCATGAAACTTTGTGTGATTTGCTGCATATTCAGCAAGTTGCAGTTCTTTACTATAAATTTCTCCAGACCATTTTGCTTTCTACTCCACTGCCTCTTTCTCCACATCTTGCACTAAATAAGGAAAAGAAAGGACAATCTATGTAACTTTGCTTCTTTCCACAGCATAGGTTGTCATGTAGACAGCCTTTAAAAAAAAGCTCAAACAAAACCAAAAAACGCATGATCATATAATAAACTTACAAAATAACTGTTAACAAGCACACTGTGACCATCCATGTAGACAGTGTGTAGAACATGAGACACTTACACTACAATCAGTTACAACTGATCTCACTGTCAACTATGAATGAATTCCAGAACAGGCTCTGGCGACTGGTACATAGGTCCAACTGCTCTCTCATTGCATCCCAGGCTTATTCCTGTCCTCCTCTCCAGTATATAACTGCTCAAACCCAAGCTCATGCTTCTTGACTGTGCTTCACCAGGGGGTGAAAGCCAAGGCTGCCTACTACTGAAAACCTGAGAAAAAAAGGAGAAGATGAGGACATAAACCAATTTCAACAATTGCCTGGCCAAGCAAACAGGGCAACAAACCATTTTGCTCAGTTCATTGGGTGACAAGCGCTAAAAACAAGCACAACAGATCCAGTTGCTCTTAGTTACTTAGACATTGCTCAAAAACCATAAAGGAGCTAAACAGGTTAGACCTTCCATGGTTTATTTGCCACACCACAATGGATTTGTCTAAATTTCACACATGTGAATAGATATTTTCTTAACAATTCCTTCCAGTTTTTTGAAGGGGGAGGGAGAAAGATGTGGAAGGGTTTTTTCTAAGCCAATTTTCATTTAATTTAGTTCCCAGTTACTTCTAAAATGCACTGAATTCATTATGCAGTTGCACATAAACAGGAGCATCCTGACAGTCTGAATCAAAAAAAAATCCATGAAAAATCTACAACACACAACGGAAAAAAGTCTCTTAGAGACAACAGGTTAGGTAGGAGAAGAGCTCACAGAGATCTAAAGGAAACATAGTAAAGAACTTTACTTCTAGGTAAACAAGGAGGGCTTTTTTCAGCCCTTTAAATCCACCCATCTGTCTGCACTGACATAGTATTTGCCTTTTCAGAATTTCAGATAAGCTCCAACAAATAGTACTTAAGAAGTCAGGATAAAGTTCTCTCATCTGAGATCTCAGAGATTAGCAAAACAATGTGTAGCAGCATCGGGGACAGGCTACAGATAAATTAGAGGAGATGCAGGATGATAATCCACAGGTACATAAAAGGTTGCTAATAAAGAGGATGAGAATAGCCTGTTTTCTACGTTTATTAATGGATTCAACTAGCAGGAAGAACAATGCATATTAAACACAATGGAAACTGAAACAGCAAAGAGAGTAACAGACTGTGACAAATGGCCTGGTGAGGATGTAGAAAGTCTGTAATTAGAATAGGCAAGACAGATATCTGCATGACATAATATACGTAAAAGTACTTGGGGCAAGAGGATTACCTTTTCAGGACCATTCTACTCCTACTTTTCCACTTTTCTTTATTTTCTGCAACAATATATCAAAATTAGAACTATTTCCCTATACATTTCTTACAGAGAGATTTTTATGGGCCCCTCACCACAAGAAGGATGTTGAGGCTCTCGAGCAAGTCCAGAGAAGAGCAACAAAGCTGGTGAAGGGGCTGCAGAACAGGCCTTATGAGTAATGGCTGAGAGAGCTGGGGTTGTTTAGNCAAAGAAGTTACCTCTCCCAGTAGCCAGTATAAAATTACTGTGACTATTCAACAGAAAATGTAAAACAATATTTCATGTTTCTTTACAGTACTCAGTTTCAATTGAAATACTGAGAACCTATGAAATGCTTATGTTTTTGTGTACCACAAATGGAGTAGCTCTCTGTGAATCACAGAATCACTTGGTTGGAAAAGACCTTTGAGATCACCAAGTCCAACCGTACCTGTCCACTCCTAAACTGTATCCCTAAGCCGTCTTTTAAATATCTCCAGGGATGGTGACTCAACCACCTTCCCTGGCAGGCAGCCTGTTCCAGTGCCCATAAACCCTTTCAGTGAAGAAATTTTTCCCAATATCTAATCTGATCCTCCTCTTGAAGCCATTCCCTCTCATCATATCACCCGCCATTTGGGAGACGAGACCAACACACATCTTGCTACAACCTCCTTTCAGGTAGTCGTAGACAGTGATATAGGTCTCCCCTCAGCCTCCTTTTCTATAGGCTAAACAACCCCAGTTCCCTCACCACTCCTTGTAAGACTTGTTGTGCAGCTCCTTCACCACCTTCATTGCCCTTCTCTATACACACTTCAGGAAACTTGAGTTTAAATAAAGAAAATTCTGTACGTTTCTGTGCACACAGAATACAGGCAGTTGCATACATACAAAAATGATGATGAGCTAAGCCCAAGTCCAGTGACACAACATTCACCTAAAAGTTGATGACCTGATGTGAGTACACCTGATCTACCCTTGGTTAAAAAAAAAAGAAAAAAAAAGTTAGGGGTGGCAAGGGGGAATCTGTTTGTAATAGTCTCAATTTTTCAGTCAGATAAATGTATTCTGACATTTCCTTTGCTATGTTTTGTCTCCATCTTCAAAAAAATAGTGGGAAAATATTTGGAGAGTGTGAGTCTGGATTTGCTTTGCAAGAAATCAGAGAAGGAAGAACTAAGCAGAAGAAGGGGAATTGAAACAAAGGAAAACAAAAAAGATCTGAACTAAACCTAGGATTGTCAAGGAGCTGGGATGTTGGGTAGAAAGGGACAATGGAAAAGGAAGGAGACAACAAAGTCTAGATTTGAATCCAGAGGACAGTAGCAATGGAAGAGGAATCTCCTAACGAGAATGAGAATATAAGGAGGGGGGAAAAAAGACTGACTCAACAACAGCAGGAGGGAGAGAACGACTTGCTGGCAAGAAGCCTAAATAGTGAAAACAAGGTCTCAGTAAGTATGGAGAAGGAGCCTAGAACAAGTAAAGGAGAAAAAATAATCAGACATGGGATAATTTGAAGTAAATTGAGTATGTTCCATACCAGAGCCAAATGCAACCAGAGAATCTCCAGTCTCACCAACACACTGCTGTCAGCAAGCATCTATGAATCCCATCTGAGAAAAGCCCACATAAACTGGACTTTCTCAGATAGTCAGCAATTGCGTGCTCTCATTTTCTGGTTGCCTGCCTTAAGACCCTAGGGTTTGATTTGCAGAAGTGCTGAGCACTTGCAACAGTGACTAAATTCAATGGAAGTCGCTGTTGTGAAAATAAATTCATTACTATTTGTGATGCGCTCAGATACTACGGCAATGAGAGCCATGGAAAAGCTCATGAGAAAAATGAGTAATTCTAACTTCAGACATAATTTAAATGGAGTGCAGTAAATAAGATATAGGGCTACACATTCAACATGGAGGTTAAAGTATCACAGTTGCTCACAAAGTGAATCTTCGGTCTGTCCAACACAAGGTAGAAGCTGTGTAGAGCAAAAAAATAGAACATAATATAAAGACTATTATTGTAAGTACACAAGAAGGATATTTGTCTAGCACCATGAATGCTTGACTTCTGAAGCTGTATGAGCTGATTGGTGTTTTTTCTGTGAATGTTGTCTACATACTTCACTCACATAGACAAGTAATGAGTATGACCTCAACATACAAGCCATATCTAAAATGCAGTTCCCATTTGCAGACCTATTAGTAGGGGTCATACGTGCTAAAGTCAATGGGTAATTTGATGATGCAATCCATCAACATGACTTCAATCACGTGATTAGTTCCACTTAAAACAGTAATAGAAAATGCTTTTCTCAAGTTGGTAAATATCCCGAAAAAGGATAGTGTACATCGACCCATTACAACCAATACACATTATCAGAAATGAAATACAGTATTACAGCATCCTAAAATAGTAAAGTGATAGTTTTAACAGGCTTGGAAACATTTTATTCTGCTTAGAGCTACCCGATTCCTCTTTTCACTGTTTTCAATTTGGTTGACTAACAAGGCCAACATCATGCCTACATTTCCTGAGACTAGTCAAATTCATAAAGCTTCACCCATATTTGTTTGCTTTACTGCTGCTCAGGTCAGTCTAAATTCTGAACCTTACTTCTAGATTTATTTTATTTTTGTATTCAATTTTCCATTCTGGTTTTCAAATACTGGTACAATTACTGTTACATAACAGTTTTCCAGTAAATAAAAATTCAGCTGGCTTAAGAACAAAGTGAAAAATTAAAGTCAAGATTTTTGCAAGGGACTAATGATTGTGCCCAAACACAGAAGGCAGGTGGTTAGCACTCCTGAAAATGCATTGTGTATTGAGTTGGGCAACCCATTTACCAGCTTAGGGAAAATCTCCACCTGATTGCTCAAATGCAAAATAAGCTGGAATGTAAGTCACGTGTAAACCCAATTCATTCACTTTCAAAAATTCAACACTTTGATTTGGAATAGAGCCAAAGATGCAAAAAATCATTCACTGCTGATCCAACTTAATCATGAACGATTTAGATCCTTATCATGATCAGCATTTTTTCAAGCTACAGTCAAGACCTATTAGTTTCTCACATTATTGGATACTTTTTCATCAATTTGACAAGACTGCTTACATCAAATATTCTTCTAAAAGCAATAACTCCCATACTATCTGTATAGCACTAGAATTTTGTATTCAACAGAGAACAAATGTGATTTTCCTGAACGTTTATGTAGCATCTGCATATGGGCAAACACAGACCTAACAAAGTACTGTCTTCCTGCTACTTCCAAGAAATAAAATTTCCTGCTATTAGAAAAAGGCTTCTGTTCAGAACTTCAATATGCTGTTCCTTAACAAAGCAGTCATTATGCCCATACTTCACACAGTTTGATTTTAAGTATAACAAAAATTAAGGCTCTCACAGGAATACTCTACACAGAAATTTTCACTCTATTTGTGAGCAAGTTCAAATAAGATATGAAAGCCACTCCAGCTGAAAACTTTTTGAAATTCCATTTTTTTAGCGATACCTAGTTCTCCCCAACAACATTCTTACTATCAGTTCTATCATGCCCGGTTTTTCCTGATGTGGCCTAGGACCCAAATTAATATCCATGTTACTTCTGAACACTTACATTTCAGTTAATAAAAGATATACTATAGGTCTTATGGTCTATCACATCTTAGATGTACGCACAACTAAACAGAGAAATCAGTAGCTTTGGAAGCCATGAGTCCTTACTCAGTTTCCGGTCATCCGTGACATATGAGCATCATATATGTTCTCATTTTTCAGACTATAGACCAATTCTCTAAGCTGTTTGGGGTTTCTCCTTGTTAAGATCAGAAATAAGAATGGACAGGATGAAGCAGGTAAAAACGCCACTGTTTTGAAGATATTTAGCAGACTTAAACAGCAATATCACATAATTTGTATCTGACCTGCAGTTTTACCTCATCTGTTGAGACATGGAAAGAACAGCTGAAACTCAAAACCAAGTTCTGTCATGGTACAGCTAACCATATCTCCAAAGATTTTGTTAAATCCCCAGCGGAAATTCAAAATAGAAGCAAACAATAAAAAATGCTTGAAAAGCATTGAAAATGGTCTAAGGTCAAATCATAAAGGAAATATGACTGAATAAGAAATATTTGTAGCCAAATAAATAAGGAAATAAATAAATCTTTGCTCCTGGTGGAGGAAAGGGGCCCTGACTGAAAAGCAAGATAAATTAAAGTCTTAAAACAACAAGATTTACCACAATTTGTTTCCCATTTTTATCTCCTTAGTTAAAATGGATCAGGATTCAGAATTTCACACTTATTTATCACCTGGTTAAACAACATTTAGTAGCACAACACCAGGGAGCTGCTGAGCTGCTGAGCAGAAAACAGACTAATTCTACCCTGATCAAGCAGCAGTCATTGCATCTCTTTATCATTAGGTTACCCTCAGAGAGACATGCCAGTACTGTGGCTATTCTGATGAAGTTTACTATGAGTAAGTGAAGTGTGGTGCACAGTAATTCAAATATTTCTACAGCAGAACTATGGACTGTTTCAACACTTTTTTTTTTTTTTTTTTTTTTAACCTGAAAACTCAAGGCTCACCACAGCTCTAATTTGCAGCTATTGGAGGGGAAAACATTCCAGATTTGTATCTTCATATCTGTCTCCAGAAAGCCGTGATCAAAGTCAGCTGGTAAACTTAAAAGCTTAATTGAAAAGAAAGCCTGTCAGTAGCTTTCAGTCTCATTTTGCTCCTGCATAACAGACTTGGTTTTAATTTGTTGTGCAAGATGAGCATGAAAAGGTAAGACTAGGTCATCTAGTGAGTCACCACACAAGATATATGACTAATGGTTCAATCCGCTTCTGACAAATTGAGGTTCAAATCCTGCTGCTCCTTTAGGAATGGCAGATCTACCACTTCAAGGAAAAGAGGCTCACAGCAGAGGTTATGTAGAGAAGTTTAAAACAAAACAAAAAAAAAAAAAAGGCCAGCCACTTCCTACATTCTCCCTTTAGAAAGTTCCCATTAACTTCTTTAACTAAGAACAAAACATGATTTTGTGCGTAATCACTTGCACTGACAGATAACACCTTCTTAATTCTGCTGATGTGAAAGTGGCTTTATCTGCCACCTCCACTGACAGTCCTCTGCACAGTGGAGATTAAATGACTTCAAATGCTTCCCTGCACAACTGTTTTCCTGTTTGTTTTTTTCCCCACACTAGACCAGTCCATTCAGACTCTGTATCTTCCACTCTTTTGCTTTTCTCTCAAATTTTGAATTCAATTCCGCAGAGGTTTACCTAATTTCTTCAAATCCCCTCTCAGAAAGGTTTGCTTATCATATACTTAGGTATTTGCTAATACGAAAGTGGTTTTGGAGGTTATCTACTTTATCTCCTCACAGCTTCTTTCCAGTACTGAAGCATTACCCTGAAGGCACACAGAGAATAGAAAACAAAAGAAAAAAAAAAGAAAGCATACGAAAAATGTAGAAAGAAAAAGGATGGTTTATAGACCTGCAACAGTCCAGAAAACAGGCAATCATACCTAGACTAATATCAGAGACACTGTTTTCAAGCCTAGTGTTCAGACCATAATATATATATTTATATATATTGTTGTTGTTTTCCTCTGGAACGGAAATATTTTGTGTCTGTGAACAACTATCAGTCCTAAAACCCCACATATTATTTTCTGGTTTTCTACAGGAAATAAACATCTTTGACATGACTTTAAGAACTCACTTATTTTTAGTAGAAGGTTAAGTAAAATCATAGAATGGCTGGGGTTGGCAGGTACCTCTGGAGATCATTTCATCCAACACCTCTGCTCCAGTAGGGCCATCTAAAGCTGTCTGCCTAGGACCACACTCCCTAGTTTAAGGCGCTCCTTACCAGGTTAGCCAGTCTTCTGGCACAGACGCTTTTTCTTAGCTTTGTAAGGTAGATTCTATCTCTTCCAAGCAACACTCGGGAAAGGGTCCCATGGTCATAAAACCCAAAACCTATCCATTAGCATTTTCCTTTAGAGTGAATGAAAAGGGACATACAGAAAATAAGCCCAGGCATAGGTCTAGTCATCCTGTTCAGACAGCCAGCTTACTCAGATTCTACTAGAAAGTTTTAGCTGGATAAAACAAATTGCCACTGAGCCTAGAAAACTTCCCAAACCGCATATCCTCTTCCCTATGCAATTCTTCCAATTAGAGAGCTACCTATAATTCTTGTGGCTTCAGTATTCAAGCCAGAACCCCCTAGTGTGAGTGCCTACCTCTTACATCAGCTTTGACTGAAATACTTGGGTATCATTTGCTTTGAAGTTGGTAATACTTTCTTTTAGATGCCAATCTCACTGCAGCAGTTTAGGGCACTGCTATTATAGGATCACAGATTTAAACATCTGAGACCAAGTGGAGCTCTTCATTTGTTCCAAAAAGAAGTAGAGCAGTGCTGAATAACATTTCCAATAGAACTCATCACCCGACTGCACCTGCATTAGCAGCATGTAGGGAGGAACACAACGAGAATGAGGGGAGGAAAATTACAGCTAGTAGAAAAGAGGAAGAAGCAGATCAATGACTTATGCTTTTGTTTCATTGCCCACAAAGGAGGTCGGAGACACTGATTTACTCTAAAACAGCAAAGGTTTTTGTTTAATTGGAGATGTACATTTTCCTGATTACAGGTTTATTTAATTTACTGGGTGTTTCAGAGGCAACCAAAATGCTGTTTCATTCTTCTAAATGGAGACAAAGTAGTGAATTTGTAACTGACAGCTGCTTTCCTCTTCTTTTCCTCCAATCCTAGCACTTCAATTAGACAATGAGAAAGCTTTCAAAAGATTAATTTTTTTGTTCACAGTTGTTCAAGCGTTACTTGAATAGTATATTTTTGTCAGTGATTTGTTAGCCAATTAAACACACAAAATTAAAAAGGGCAACTGTTGGGTTTTGCTCCCAGGACTCAGAAATCCTGGTATATTTACAGACTGGGAGTGAGAGACTGGAGAATAGCCCTGTGGAAATGGATCTGGGGGTTCTGGTCAACAGCAAATTGAACATAAGCCAACAGTGTGTCTTGGCAGTCAAGAGGGCCAAACGTATCCTGTGCTTGTCCCTTCCTTTTTGCTACATGAAAAAAAATCATCATGCTGTATATTAAAGTTACCCTCTATTCTCCATGTTGTTGTTTCATTTGAACTGAACAGCTATATCAAAAGGCAGGTTATTGACACAGACTGCAATATCAGCATGCTTTCTTTGAGAAAGTGATGCAGTAAACAGACTCATTGGAGCTTACCAGTTTATCAAATTAAGGAAAAAAAACCCACCCAAATCACTGTTGACCATAATTATTTCCCAGCTTTTCTCTGACAAATTAGTGAAAAAAAACCCACAAACACACATCTAAACAGTTATACAATCTCTATTTTCTAAATCCCTCCCTTTCCCACTGTTTTATTCTTTTCTCCTACCGGCTTGAAAAGCACTGCACTCTTCTTGGCCTGCCTCCAAGAGAACATCAGTTTGAAGGTAAAGCTCCCATGATTTGACTGTGAAGGACATGCCCCTTCCAGTCACAGCATCCCCAAGCTTCTGTCAAAATAATCTCTTATTATTTGACACTGACATTCTGGAAAACATTACTTAAGAAAAAAGAACACACACGTACAAATCCTTGGGAGATGTATTTGGATGGGTGGGCACATCTGACAAAACCAAAAGAGGAAAATAAAACTTCCACAGCAGTGAACTTCAGAAGTCTGAGGCACAGCTCCATTATAAAACTGCTTCAGTTTCATCTGGGGAGCACTGATGTACGGCTTATGAGTTCGGGGTATACAGATTTTACTTCTGACAATCCAGATAACGGAATGAAGATGCAATGTCCCCATCAGTGATGCTTACTTGATACGGACAATCACTGATCATAAAGGTGATAAGGTCATTTGGAGTGAAAGATGCACCTCAATTTTCTCTGTAAGATTAGAAGACAGTATTTTGGTGTAATCTTTCCCACTTACTCATCCTATGTTCTCAATAATTCAAGAAATACTAGCAACTAATAGGAGTTCCAATGCTTTGCTAATTTAAAAAAAAAAAAAAAGGCAAAAGAAAGTCCGGACCTGTTTCTCTTCTCCCTGCTTAGCTGTAAGATTTCTGGGATTGCTTACAATGCTAACAAATTAGTTCCACAGTATCTGTTCAGATGTAACTGCCTACTTCCAGCTCTTGCCTCATCTTGTATTCACACTGTAGGGACTTTAGGATTTGAAGTTATCTTTGTTCTTTATTGTTTTAGTAGTAAAACAGTAGAAACCTCGGTAAGGACCAGAGCTTCCAAGGGTTATAGCTCTACTACGAATTCATGAGCCCATAACTGTTCATTGGTTTAATAGCATTCTATAGAGTTAGTCCAAATTTGTAACTCCACAAGGTTAAATAATCAAGTATACTCTAAATACAATACTTGAATCTTGTTCTCTGGGCTACTCTGAATATACTGTAAAATAGCTTCATGATTCAGAAAAACATATCATTTGTACATCAACTTCTAGCTCATTTTACCTCAATCAAGAAAGCAGAAATGAACTTTTCAAATTAAAATATAAAATACTCCTGTTTCCACTAACCATTATAATCACCCCACAGAGACTTTGACAGAGACAACTGGAGACTAGAACGAAATAAATATTTTCAATTCTATTGAAATGTGCATACACTGTTCTTATGCGCGATATGCAACTAAGAATGGTAAAGAAATGGTAACAGAAATATCCAAACAGCATTTAAAATCAAATATAAAAAGTGTATCTCCCAGTTCTTTTCCCACTCTACCATATAACTGAAGGATAGTTACATTACTAATTTCAGACAGAGCAATATTAAAACTTTGAAAACTCTTGGGAGTATGTCAGCACTACTAGTGCTAGGAATATAGTGCCTGGGTTACCAACAAGCACAAGCCCAACTCCGTTTCTGCCAACACCTTAAATGTTACTGTAAATCCATAGCTTACTCTTAAGTCCGAGGCAAGGATGAGTCCTCTCGTTTACTGGAGTAATTCCTCATAACTCAAGTCAGGAAGAGACCTGGCAGGAGAGCTCTGAAAGACCAGGAGCAGACTGGCTGCTGAAAACCTCTCATACCCAGTCTTGTTCCTTTTCTTATGAACCATGCTGCAAACCAAGTTGGCACCTACAAAGTTCAGTATCCATACTGTCAGATCAAGTCTGGGTCCCATGCGAGACTACTCAGCTATGAATTAGGTTCCACTATTTGCACGTGTCTATGCAAATTTAAGAACATGCTGCTCATCCAAGTGTGAGAATAATGCTAGTGTAAGCTATGGAAAGGAACCTTACGTTCACTCCACATCTGTCAAAGCCAGAACAAAACCTGCAGAGACACCAGTAAGTCTAGCTGAAAACTCCCACCTGTCCTAAGTTTCAGAGAATACAATTTGTACAAATTAGTTAAAGTACTTCCTTGAATATCCTTTAATAGCTAGCTGCTACTGTAGAAGTTTACACGTACAAGCCAAACAGAACAAGCAATTAACTAAATGATGTTATAAAGTGAGATCACGCAGAAATACTAATTTTGCCTCTCAGTAATTTTTGATGGAGTATTTTATAAGGCATACAGACACTCATAAGCACCATACCTAAAATATTTAAGATTGTACATACAGATTTTTATTAGAGAAAAAATAATAAAAACAGCTATGATCACACTAGCATGTTAAAGGCAGTCACACTTTTAGAAGTCCCTGGAAACATCAATAGTCATTACTTCAGTTTACAATGAAGAGGTAAGATCTTGTAAGACAAAACATGTCTAATGATTAAGGTTATTACTAAAGAGCATTTTTGTAACTAATGAATACAGTGCACTTAATTTGATTAATTCTGATTCTCCTCAAATCACTATAACTCTAAAATCAATGCAAAGGGGTGTTTATGCTAGACCGCAATTCTTTCTTTTCGAGTCCATAATCTTCCTCTTTCAAATCTAGGACTTAAGATTGATTCTTCTTAACTTCTTTCTTTTTCATATATTATTTATATTCAGTGGTTGCTTTCTTAACTGGCAGATACCCTCTTATAAACTTGTTTCTTTTCTATCAAAAAATCAAGACAGTGAAGAACATTTGCTGTACAAATAATAAGCTCAAAGACCTTTTCAAACACCAGTTTTGACTCTGCATAAAATTATTTCAACGTAAAACCCTAAATCCACCTGTCAAGACAGCAATAGGTCTCAGATTTCACACAAATGTGTATGTATAATACTGAAAAAGCACACTATATCTGCTTCTTTTAAACATCTGTCTCTGGAATATTCCTCCTCTGTANAAAAAAAAAAAAAAAGGCAAAAGAAAGTCCGGACCTGTTTCTCTTCTCCCTGCTTAGCTGTAAGATTTCTGGGATTGCTTACAATGCTAACAAATTAGTTCCACAGTATCTGTTCAGATGTAACTGCCTACTTCCAGCTCTTGCCTCATCTTGTATTCACACTGTAGGGACTTTAGGATTTGAAGTTATCTTTGTTCTTTATTGTTTTAGTAGTAAAACAGTAGAAACCTCGGTAAGGACCAGAGCTTCCAAGGGTTATAGCTCTACTACGAATTCATGAGCCCATAACTGTTCATTGGTTTAATAGCATTCTATAGAGTTAGTCCAAATTTGTAACTCCACAAGGTTAAATAATCAAGTATACTCTAAATACAATACTTGAATCTTGTTCTCTGGGCTACTCTGAATATACTGTAAAATAGCTTCATGATTCAGAAAAACATATCATTTGTACATCAACTTCTAGCTCATTTTACCTCAATCAAGAAAGCAGAAATGAACTTTTCAAATTAAAATATAAAATACTCCTGTTTCCACTAACCATTATAATCACCCCACAGAGACTTTGACAGAGACAACTGGAGACTAGAACGAAATAAATATTTTCAATTCTATTGAAACGTGCATACACTGTTCTTACGTGCGATATGCAACTAAGAATGGTAAAGAAATGGTAACAGAAATATCCAAACAGCATTTAAAATCAAATATAAAAAGTATATCTCCCAGTTCTTTTCTCTACCATATAACTGAAGGATAGTTACATTACTAATTTCAGACAGAGTAATATTAAAACTTTGAAAACTCCTGGGAGTATGTCAGCACTACTAGTGCTAGGAATATAGTGCCTGGGTTACTAACAAGCACAAGCCCAACTCCGTTTCTGCCAACACCTTAAATGCTACTGTAAATCCATAGCTTACTCTTAAGTCCGAGGCAAGGATGAGTCCTCTCGTTTACTGGAGTAATTCCTCATAACTCAAGTCAGGAAGAGACCTGGCAGGAGAGCTCTGAAAGACCAGGAGCAGACTGGCTGCTGAAAACCTCTCATACCCAGTCTTGTTCCTTTTCTTATGAACCATGCTGCAAACCAAGTTGGCACCTACAAAGTTCAGTATCCATACTGTCAGATCAAGTCTGGGTCCCATGCGAGACTACTCAGCTATGAATTAGGTTCCACTATTTGCACGTGTCTATGCAAATTTAAGAACATGCTGCTCATCCAAGTGTGAGAATAATGCTAGTGTAAGCTATGGAAAGGAACCTTACGTTCACTCCACATCTGTCAAAGCCAGAACAAAACCTGCAGAGACACCAGTAAGTCTAGCTGAAAACTCCCACCTGTCCTAAGTTTCAGAGAATACAATTTGTACAAATTAGTTAAAGTACTTCCTTGAATATCCTTTAATAGCTAGCTGCTACTGTAGAAGTTTACATGTACAAGCCAAACAGAACAAGCAATTAACTAAATGATGTTATAAAGTGAGATCACGCAGAAATACTAATTTTGCCTCTCAGTAATTTTTGATGGAGTATTTTATAAGGCATACAGACACTCATAAGCACCATACCTAAAATATTTAAGATTGTACATACAGATTTTTATTAGAGAAAAAATAATAAAAACAGCTATGATCACACTAGCATGTTAAAGGCAGTCACACTTTTAGAAGTCCCTGGAAACATCAATAGTCATTACTTCAGTTTACAATGAAGAGGTAAGATCTTATAAGACAAAACATGTCTAATGATTAAGGTTATTACTGAAGAGCATTTTTGTAACTAATGAATACAGTGCACTTAATTTGATTAATTCTGATTCTCCTCAAATCACTATAACTCTAAAATCAATGCAAAGGGGTGTTTATGCTAGACCCCAATTCTTTCTTTTCGAGTCCATAATCTTCCTCTTTCAAATCTAGGACTTAAGATTGATTCTTCTTAACTTCTTTCTTTTTCATATATTATTTATATTCAGTGGTTGCTTTCTTAACTGGCAGATACCCTCTTATAAACTTGTTTCTTTTCTATCCAAAAATCAAGACAGTGAAGAACATTTGCTGTACAAATAATAAGCTCAAAGACCTTTTCAAACACCAGTTTTGACTCTGCATAAAATTATTTCAACGTAAAACCCTAAATCCACCTGTCAAGACAGCAATAGGTCTCAGATTTCACACAAATGTGTATGTATAATACTGAAAAAGCACACTATATCTGCTTCTTTTAAACATCTGTCTCTGGAATATTCCTCCTCTGTAGAGCTGTCTGAAAGCCTTTATCAGTCCAATGACCATCACAGTTTTCTTACTTGTAATTAAGTTCTCTGAAAGCTAAAATTTTGCCTAATTAAAAAAAAAAAGGAAAATTGACAAGTGTATTACTTGCTTTTCTAAAATGTTTAGTCTCATGTTGCAAACAAACATGAGATCTCAAATATGAGATTTATAGCAGTAGTGACTCTAATGGGTTTTAGCCATTAAGGATCTCAAAAAAGCCTATCCCATTCAACTTCATCGTAAAAAGAACTGAAAAAACACACTTGGACATTAATAAATTGCCACCATTCAGTCTAGAAATAAAAGCATAGTGTAGCCAGGGGATTTGGGCCTTGTAATGTACCCTCTGCTCAAGCTGATTCATAGTATACCAGTCTCCAGGACTGTAGGAACAGCCAGGGAAGGCCTCACTGATGCCTGCAGATGGTTTGAGGTGCCCAATTTAGTGCTAGAATGTGCACCATCCACAGTTAACAAAGGAGGGAAACAATGCTCAGAAATATTATAAAGGGTTATAAAGCTCTGGTGGCATTAGACAACGCTTCCTGAAGGTAGCAGCCTCCCTGGCTTCAATTCAGACCCATAAGCTCATCTTCATCTACTTCTTTAAGCTCAAAAAGGCATTTGAACTTCATGCTATCCCTAGCTTCCCACTCACAATGAACATTTCTTAATATATTCTTCCAAATGTTTGGAGGAGTTTCCTCTTTCATGAGATCATCTATTTTATTAAGCAGATCTCAGTAGTTTAGCAGCACATACTTACTCTATTAATGTAATAAACTGTAACCTCCTCAGCTGTAGAATTATAAATTACCCAGTCCCTGATCTCATTAAGAAATGACTCTGTAGAAGTGGTAATGAAACAAAGGAAAGATACCAGTTCTCTGATATGTGTTACAAAAGCTAGACAGTTAGTGTTTGTCCGGAAGGGGGTCAAACAAATTCAACAAGGGAAAACTGATTTCATCTCGGCAGCACCCACTTAACTCAATGACTGCTGAAGAGGAAGTAAAATTAAGTTTGTTTTCATTATAGTATGAATCAGCAAGCACGAAAGAGAATAGAAATAAAAGTCAAGATTTCTGTTAAGTTGTTCATGTATCTTTGCAACTCCAGTATAAAGGTCAAAGGTGCAGAATTAAAATAGGAGAGAACTACTGCATAGGAAACGATAGCCGCATAACCAAATTAGATTAAAATAGCAGAATAGTGTACATAAGGGTTATTAAGTGAAAAGGCTTGTTAAGATGAAACTAGAGAAAATGCCTAGTGTTTCTTAATACCTTTAGTAAAGACAACTTTATCCATTTTCTTATCCACTGACATGCAAGTCGCTTCTAATTAAAGCAAAATTTAGAGCTCTAAAATAAAGCTGGATTATTTGTTTTTAAGCAGATGCTACATGAGTACCCATCAGAAAGCAGATTAACTCTCATAACATGTAACTGATACAATTTCAGCACAAGCCCATATGGCTCCCAGTTTTTAAGTTCAAATATAGACTATCCTATACATCAGAAACAACAAAACTTCAAATCTGCATGATTACTTCTCAATATTCATAATACTAGTGGAACTAAGATCTGCAACTGGGTGCTTAGCCTAGGACCTCTTCACCAACTCAGAGAGCAAAACATAACATAATACATCATCATTAACCTCTTGTTTTGTGAACTGCCCTATAGCCAAGTGCCAGGGCAATACTGCTAGGCTTTGGAGACCTGTTAAGGTGGATTTATTTTGGGTGGTTTAATATCATTACAGGAAAATCAAAACAAAGCAAGAGAGGCTATTGGAAGGACTGTCACACACCAACAGAATTACACATATGAATCAATATACATTACTCTGGTTTGATATAAGTCAATATGGCATACACTAAAGTTATATGCTTTATACTTCCTAATCTATAGAGATTTTTATTTTAAGCAGCATCAAGTAAACATTGTAATAGTGTGTGATTTCCTTATCTATCAATCAATTATGTGTAACCAGCCCTCCTCCATCTCTTCATTCACACACAGATTTCCGAGTAGTAACTTACTATGGTGTTCCAGTGTGAACTGCAAAACCCAGTATAAGAAGACAGGATGCTCAGCAAAATATTTAAGCTTTAATCACACTTGCTTCAAGACATCACACGAAGCAGTACATCCAATACAATAAAATAACAAGGCAAAAATGTTTAAATGTAACTATGCATTTATACTTAGCTGTAAATTTTGTCAAAGCTTGAGCATTTGCCCCTGGCCTTCAATGCTGCCAAAACTCAGCAACCCTGAAAGCTGCTCTTCTCAAACAGGACATGTTGAAACACTGAATTCTGTAAGAAATTGTCATTTGCAGGACAAAGAACACTGGCTTATAGTATGACCTGCACTGCCTGCTGAGAAACCAGCTATAAATATAAGCTTGTGTTGCTAACCCTTCTGGCTGGGAAGGGATTGCTGATGGCTGTGCCAGAAGGGTTCCCACTACCCTAACAGTCACATCTTCCTGCTGAAAAAAACTACTTCTTTCTGCAGCATTGAGTTGGTAGTGATTGAGACCAGAAGCTCAGGAACTTGTTATTACTTGGTATGAAATAGTTCTTAACTGTGGATTACAGGTTATTGTTAATCCCAAGTGAGAGATCTTTCACCAGGGAACCCATGAACCCAAGTCACAAATCGTTAAAGGTGGTGTGACAAGCTGTCACTCGGAGCCTTGTCATTCTTACACTATGCAGTCTTGGTGAGATTGATCACACTTTCTAAGTGACTTTGTAAGGTTCAGACACTTCCAAGTCTCCAGAGGGCTAGTTTCACATACAGCTTGGAATCATCTTCTGGAAAGTGGTCACATTTGTGGGGTAAGCTATCAGTGTGACAACCACGCATGTTACCATTCCCAGAAGTTTCATTTACCCCAACTGCTTACTGAAATTCATAGCCCGTGGTTTATTCACTTCAGACATGAAAGAAGTTCTAAAGCAATCAATGACCACCCAAATTCTGAAAAAGAAGTTAATGTTTTCTGTCTTCTTCCACACCACTTTCTCCCACCTAACACTTTACTCTGCCAGGAATTTTAGCTTGCCGGGTTTGATTTTGGTTTTATTCTACCTCAGCAAATTTGGCACAAGATAAAATAACTGCATGCTACTTTTTCTTATCTCAGTGGAGTATGTTTCCCACCTGGAAACATACAGCCCTGTACAGAAACAAAGCAAAATACAGCCCTGTTGACTGAAAAATCAATCATCTTCATACACTATGCTTTTCACACATCATACATTTAATTTCCTGTTTAATACAGCAATATGTTTGCTTTCATCTCAACAAGTTTGTCAATTCATTACACTTGCAATGCACCCAAAACTAGAGCCTGCAGTTGAAAAACAAATGTAATGATGCACATACAGATTTTTTTACACAACACTACATCTGCAATTACAGAAAAAATTATTCTATTTGGTTTTGTACTTAAATTTATAATTAAACTCCATTCGCATGTCAGCAAATTGAAAATCTTTGAAGCTCTCTGAACAGTGTTTTGTGTGTGTATGCCCCAGTCTGTTCCAAAATCAGTACAGTTGAACATTAAGTTGAGAGACAAATGAGACCATATGTCTCAAACCAATGAAAACTACACAGAAAGGGAGTCTGAAAAAAATTAGTCTCTAAAGTTAAATACAGGATGGTCTGCATATTTCCTATGCTATAGTAACTTTTGCTTGTCCAACTTGACTGCATTAGTTGTAGGAGACCTTTCAAAGGAACATCAGTAATGGTGAGAGAGTACTGTTAGGAGGAGAGGTTTGAGAAAGTGGAAGAGAGAATTCCTACCTCACCCCCACCACAGGATGGAGGCATATTTCTTTTTATCCAAGGACTACTATAGGTAAAATATATCTTTCCAATTAAAATTACAGCAGAACAAAAACAATACCAAATAAAATTTTGATAGAATGAAAATTCACTTTACTTTAATTTACCCAAAGTACTTCCATTTACAGTTCTATGTTGCTGGAGCCACAAGAACAACTCTCACTTACAGATCTTTTTCCATAAACAGGGTGAAAGATGCAGGTTGAGTAAATCTTCCAAGGCCAGATATTGTCTCAAGGAATGAGCCCCAACCTCCTTGTCACAAATCAAACTTAGCGCCCAAGCCAGTAGATCAACACCAGTTCAACCAATAAGATGCCAGCGGAAAAGGACCAACATGTAAGCAATTTGAGCAAAGTCATTTTTCTGTGTGATTCCTCTATATTTCTTGGGTTAGCAGATATATTAAGTTAATACAGGTATCTTTTGGGTTCAGGTTTATAGTAAATAAAGTTAATAATATTACTTATATTATTAACTTACTCCCTCTCACTTAATTTCACCAAAGCTCTGTTTACTTCTGTCTCTGCTAAACTGTGGGACTGGGCCGAATTAATGTTCTTTCTTTCCCTACATGCCAGTGGTATCTCTACAACTTCTGGCATTGCAGTCAACAGTAGTAATAGCAACTGGAAATAAGACAATAGGGAACCCAGATTCACCTCAGATAGTCGGGAGACTAATCTAACTCCACTGTGTGGCTGAGCCAGGTGTCTTCATCCTGAAGTCCTCCAACTGTTGTGTGACTAATCCAGTAATTAGTTAGTGACTTTGTATATATATATAAAGAGAAAAAGACTTTGCAATTTGGCACATGCTGTGAACACTGAAGACATTTCTTTACAGTAGCATTCATGAAATATGTATGATGCGTTTAATTTGATTTTTAAAAAGTCCAAGATTCCACTGATTTTACAGCAAGTTACCTCAAAGCTGTTGCCCTCAGAAGAACTTCTCAGAGCCAAGAAATTATTCTGAAAAAAACTGCAGACTTTCTTTAGTCCAAGAACACACTGAGATAAACTGCTCACTCTGTCCTCAGCTACCATTTACTCCAAGAGCAACAATTCTCCTTGGAAAACATCACAACAGAGCGAACAGGAAGAAGTGGCCTGGGACCTGTGATTAAAACAAATAGGTATATAGGGCTGTATATATACAGGAGGGAGAGAACAATGAGAGCTCTTATGGCATTTCTTTGTTTCTGCTGCAGAGAAATCTTTTAAAGACCGTCACTTGCCAGACAGAAAAAAAAAAATAAGAGAAAGAATTTTCCTACTAGAAAACAAACAAAAAACAAACCCAAAAAACCAAAACTCCAAATTAATTAGGGCAGAAACTGTTAAAGCCAGCAGTTGGAAGTCAAGGGGCCAGGGATTTTGAAAGAAATCCTGTGAAAGCCACATTTTGCTCACATTTAACTGCAAGCAGCCTAGATGCCATGACAGACACCAAACACTGATGCAAACCAGTACTACAATGCAATTATATTCATATTATGAAAGTAGAGACTGAAGAAATATATTACTTCATCATTCATTTTCCGCACCAACCTCTTGTATGGTAAAACACACTAATCAAGTAAACAACTCTGAAAAGGTTTTTGGGGTTTTTTCCACTTTTCATAACCTTAAACTCTTCTGCAGACATCAAATAACTGCACAATGGTGTGGGGAGTAGGAAACTGCAGAGTAGTCCTTTGTAACAGTTTAAGAAATGTTTGTAAGCACAACAGCTAGCACAAAAACAAATGTCTTACTGAAGGCAAGTGTCTGATGTCTCCAACTCCTTAAGTGTTTTTTCAATTGCTACAGACATAGGTGTTGATGGTAATACATCACCTAATGAGTTTCCAGCTACTTTGACTGGTCAGTCAGCCCTGTTAATAGAAGAGTTACTTTCTCTTTTTCACATTGCTAATGTGCTAATGGCTAAAATTTATCAACCTCCAGCACAACTCTGAGCAGCTACTCTAACAGCTCATATTACAATTCCAGAATAGCTTAAAATGTTAAAAATACATATGCTAATCTCATCTAAGATATTCATTTTCTTCCTCTTTGGAGTTCATGCAATGTACTACTCCTACATTTTTACACAGAAAAAAACCCCATCTTTTTTTGCATTCAGGGCAATGTCCAAGGGCAGAGTTGACACAGAGAATTGTAGGAAGTTTTAAGTACTGTTGTTGTCCAGAAACCAAAATTACTTGCTTTCTACAGAACCAGATATTGCATTAGGTCTAGTACAAGAATATCACTAAAAGATTACTAAAGCCAGTAGGGTACACAAAAATAACAATAATTATACACAGAAAGCCAAGTTACTTGCCAATGCTATGTGAGCACCCACCTCCCACCAAAAATAAACACTATGTTTAACTGATACAGCTGACTTTCCCTTTTAACAGGTAGCTATGGATTTAAAGAACAATCAACACGCTACATTTCTTCCTTCGTGTCTTAAATTTTGTTCTACATAGACACAAACGATAAATAAGGAAAAGGAAAGCAGAAGACAAATTAATTTCATAATCTATCAGAAAACACTGTAGGTGTATAAGAACACATACAGAATTACCCATAGAAGAAGAGTTATGTACACATACAGGAACAGATGGAAAATATTTGGTATGCAGGAAAAAAAAGATGTTAGTAACCAGAAAGAATTGTTTACCCTCTGCAATAACAACAGTCTTATAACAACATTCTTAACATTATCAACTTGGATAAGAGATACCCAGCTGGCTAAAGTACTCGAGTCTCAGTTTGGGCTCATTTTTAAACACCACAGCATTAAAAAGAAAATTACAAGGAAGTTTTTACTAAACTATAAAAATAACCACTACCCGCTAATGTAATTTCTTCATCTTTAATAAAAAGACTAAGGTATGGGATTTTTTTCTTTACATGTAACTCCCCTCACTTTTCACAGCAGTATGTGGGTCAGCCATGGTTCTGTAGCAAACCTTCAATCAGGAATGTGGAAACTCTTCAAATAATTATTTTCAATCAGTTATTGAAGTAGAACCAATACTCCATTTTCAGCAATGGTGCAAGTAAATCATCTTTCTGAATATTGTACAAAATAGTAAATCTATGCAGCGTCACATGACTAAGTAAATACGTGTCAACAGTCTAGGAAGTATTCCCACTGCCACACTAAAACATTTTATACATATGCTCTCATCACTTTGTTAGCGTTTGGCAATATCACATACTACAGATCATATAACTCAGGGGGAACAGAACATGGAGTGTGCCTCCAAGTGATGTAGAAAGGCTCTAGTCAGGGGCTTTTGTTTGTTTGTTTGTTTTGAGGCTCCAGATAATATTTATCCATTCAGGATGCCCCAACATTTCCATGTTGCCTTATAAATCCTAAAAATTGCAAAATAGTATTTTGAAGATAGTGATAGAAACAGCACTACTTGGTTTTATTCACACAATACCCAATGTCATCCAAGAATTTGTGGAAATACCAAAAAAACATAGAATCTCCCAAGTGAGAGTCAAGTGCTTTAACCACAGCATTATACTTTACTTCTGAAGTGTGCTACTCATCTGACTTTTGTTTGCTCAGAAGATACTCCTAAAGCTAAAGTTCTACCCTGAGCGCTAACATTTCTTCCTATGAGTATTTAAAATAAGATTTGACTAATCCAGCCAGCATAATAAACAACATAAATCTTCCTAAAATGTGAATTCACGCTTAACATTTAAGACTTAATTGTTGGGTAGCTTAGAAAAAAAATCCTACATTTTCACTGTTTGGTCTGACATGAAATACTATTAAAGCGTTAATTATTTTAACAAAAGTTCCAGATGAACACTCTGCACTACTTTAAAATAAGCTCTGAAATACGTGAACTTTTGAAAGCTTATTACAACTTAATCCCTTCAAATATTTGAAGATATGATGCTGCAAATCCATGGACTTCAGTGTACAGACATCCTCATGAGGTAAGAAATAAAGGAATATATATATGTTATGCTTTATATCTGTACACCTCTGCTACCTATAAGAGGCAAGAACAAGGAAAGCAAGTTAAAGTGAGTTTGTTGCTCTTAAGAGACATAACTGAAGTACTGACACATGCACACTAGGATGGCCAAATAAGAAGGATGAATGCCAAATTACAGAAACTCCAAGCAAAAACCAAGACAGTAGGACATCCTTCAGAACATGACAGTGGAGCTAATCTGAATCACAGAAAAGGTGAAACTGATCAAGTGACAGCACACAAGTAAGGATATGCAGAGAAAATACTCTTCTTGGATGCAGCCCTGCTAGTGGAAGAATGAAAAATATTCTCTTCTCTGCTCAGGCAACATGGCTCAGCTCTATTTTTTCGTACCTACACCAATTTTGAACTGATGTTTTCCAAAAAAATTCTGAAAAATGAACATAAGCAATGACCCTACAGACAATTATTGACAGAATTAAATTGATCCCTAACGTTGTTTTACATGCTGTATACACCTTGCATGTTGCACATCGATTTAGTGGTGCCCTGTCTTCAAAAACACAGGACGTGTTGCAGGCTATTCCTCTTAACTGTTACAGTGTCGTCTCTTAGTATTTCCAATGGGAACGTAGTTCTCAAAAATATTTTTGCATTCAAAGACAGCACCTTGGCAAGAAGAAAAAGATGCAAACAGAAGGAGCTTGTAAAATCCACCTGAACTATAAGTTCAAAACCAGATGTGTGGTTCTCCGCAATAACATTTGCTTTCTATTGCAGAATACATGACAGGGTTTTAACTAGCCTGCTGTTCAGTGGATTTACAATGCTGGAGTACTATGTCAGAGGAAGACAAAAGCAGGAAAATAATTTACAATTTTCAGTTTTAAGTTTTCAAACTGAATATTTCAGATTCTAAATGAAAATATTGAGGCAAATGCAAAATAGAGAAAACCCTTCAGATAATACAAAGTTTGCCTGCAGATGGGAGTATGTAAAAAAAAAAAACAGGTAGCTTCCTATACTTGCAGAGATGTATTTACAATGCCATTTGAAACACTGTCATAGCTACCTTTACACAACCTAGAGCTTGACTGCTTTCATAAATAGATGTATTTATCTGAAACTTGCACCTAAAACCTCAATTTTTGCCTGTAACAGTAGCAATCCACATCAGCACTTTCCACCCTTCAGTCTAGCTAAGCAAGCAGTCCCGCTCCATCGCTCACAAATAACAATACTGAAAGCATATCATAGAATAAGCTCATTGCCTGCATTCAGATTTTGCATTCCTAAAACAGAATAGCTTGTTCTAGTCACTGATGCAAAAAAAACCCCACATTTTTTACAACAAACAGTTGCACAGTAAACTTCAAACCTCTCCGCTGAAATGGTATAGTGGTGATTGGCTATGCAGATACAGCAGACCATGAGACAGAGCTCCACCTGAAGAGCGCAAACTCTGCAGACAAAACAAAAGTTGTTGAAGTAAGGGGGTATAACTATCCACATGGAAAGCAAAGGTTCAGCAAGTTAAGACAACAGCTGAACAGGGTACAAACCAGCCTAAGAAACTCTAGCTCATAAATAGCCATTTTGGCAGCTAATATTCTTCAATCACTGTAAGTCTTCCTCAAGGTCAGAAGAGAGTCCAAAATTGAATCATCCTTTCACAAACCCTAATCTTATTCCTTAACAGCTTTTCGCCTCCTTTTCTATCAGCAGAAATAAGAACAAAGCATGGAGTAGATGATATATGGGACTTGCCCCAGACAGACATCAGTGTAGACCAACAGTCCATCTTGTCTACCCTTGAAACAAACAAAAAAATAAAACAAAAACTTAAAGAAATACAAATGAGTATAGGAAAAATAGAAATAATCTGTCAGTGAGGTTTCCACCTATATTTAAATCTGGAAACGTGCAGATTTCTCTAATCGGTATCCCTCAATTCACACACACATGAATACTCCACATGCATTACAGAAAGGCTGCTTATGAGTATTGGCATCCACTAATGACTTTGAATAAAAAAGGCAAGGAAGTAGTTGATAGGAGGGAGAAAGGAAGGATAAAAGGACAAGAAGGAACCACATAAACACAGAATATATAATCCAAAGTCCAACAAAGCCAATGGAATGATTCATACTGACTTCAGAAGTATGAGAGATGGAGTCTGAAAAGGCAGAGAACAGATTTCAGGCCTAATGGCAGACATGTTATTTCTCCAAATGTTCTATAACAGAGAGTATGTTTACTCTAAAATAATAATCTGTAAGAAGAAAGTCATAGCCCATTTTATTTTCTTTAAATGGTTCTGTCAGCTTTTTGTAATGTGTGATATGGGAAATCTTTTCTTTTTTCCCCATCACATCTCCTAAAAAAAGATACTATCCACACACATTCATGTCTATCAGACTGTGTTAGTGGCCACACAATCGCAACCCTGAGGGATTACAAAATCACGTAAGCTATGAATTACATGCCCTGCTTCAAAAAGTGACAGTCGGAGACTACTTTAAAACTACCGTTAGCCCTTCATCACATTCCAGTTAGAAATGAGAAAAAGGAGTATAGCCAGCAGTCTTTATACTGATGATCACTTCAGAAGGAGGTATTGCCTAGAAAAGAAATAATACAGGAATAAATTCCCATCTGAATCCTGCAACACATTCAAATGCACACTGTAGTCTGGGTTGCTCAGCAGATGAGATGAGACCATGACCAGTTCTTTTAGATCTCTACAGAACCAGAAAAACTTAAAAGTCTGAGAACATTTCAATGCTGTATTCAGTCAGCCTGCTCAGTGGTCAGCAGCTGAAGGCAAAAATATTGTTTTGCATCACATAAAAACAAATGCATGCAAAATCCTTTGTTGTGTCACTGCATAAACTTCTTGGCTGCACAATTTATGATTATTGGTTAGAATAAAGGCAAATTAGCCCTAGGACCCAAACCGATGCCGTTTAAAGGCATTGCAGTATACTATGGAAATGACACCAGAAAGAACCTATAAAACCTATTTTACAAGGAGCAGACTGATAAATAAACAATGTAAAGAGGATTCTTAGTAAGTATTTTTGCTCCAAAAATTATGTTGTGCTAATAAATGTAATCTGTCAGCACAGATGGGGAAAAATAAGAGGTAATAGAAGCAGAAACATTTCCCGCATAGTTTCAGGCTAAAACTATTATTGAAGCTTTCCCTTGCCTTTCTCATAACATGAATACTAGAGCATTGTCCTGGGGCATGAGACTAAGTAAACGAAGCTGACAAGAAACAACACGACAGCAAGACTACAGAAACTTCACCATGGACTGTGCTTTACTATGTACAAAGACAGCACATAAAATAGGTACATAATATCAGGTACTATTTCCACAATATGGATATTAAGCAATGCTATTAGATTAATAGCACCAGGGAACACAAGGTATACTTTTCTTGCCATTTAGCTACAAATTTCAGTCACAACTGTGGCCTGAAAAGCCCCTGCCCCAGAAACTTCTCCATTTTCTTCCTACCATTATGCCAGATCCCAACATCAGTACTTAAATGCCAATCAACAAACATACAGTTACACTGTCTTAGAGGTCTGGGTCGCCAAAACTCCGAAGATCTTATTTGCAGCATAGGGACTGTGATGATAAATGTCATTGCAGGTACCCAGTTCCATCTGAGACACAGACAACTGTTTGCATTAGGTATCTGCCAAGTGGCAGAAAACTCACTACTTGCTTAGCTTTGCTTCTTGGCATTTAACAAGTGCGAGAAACTACCAGCATGCAGGTAAAGCCTTAGCTCTCCCCCATTAAGTGGCTTCTGTGGTAGGAGGATAAGGGCAAAATTGGAATGGGATAACATAAATAAAGCTTGCTGGGAATAAGAAAGATAAGCAGTAGCATATACACAAAACAGGAGAGTCAGGTGTCCAACAGCATGTCCTACTTTATTCATTAAGAAGGTAATGAAAGAAGGGCAACATTACCCACCCTGTATTACATACAGCCTGACACTAAGCCATGAACTGGCTTAGCTACCATGAGTGGCTCCTCAGGATAAACTTGCAGTTTTGTCTCATTTGGGCCCTTATCATTACTTACTTTCAGCAATCATGCTTTTTAAAAGACATTTACTTATTTATAAATAGAAGTAGGTTCTGAGGAGGATTCACAGTAAGGACTATGTTTCTAAGCAGATCTAAAAAAACTTTTAAAAAATCTCACAAAGTAGAGATCTCACCCAGGGAGGTGGTTGATTCGCCTTCCCTGGAGGTGTTTAAGTTACGGGTGGACAAGGTCCTGAGGGACATGGTTTAGTGTTTTGTGGGAGTGGTTGGACTCGATGATCCAGTGGGTCTCTTCCAACCAGGTGATTCTGTGATTCTGTAGCTTTCTGCGCACTTTTAAAAATATTTATACTCTGTGATTCTAAGCTAATGAAGATGTACACTGTACAGTAGTTTCCCATTTTTATACTGGAAGCAAGAATTCCATAATGACCTCCAACCAAACCACCTCTTCCTTTCCCTGACTGTTATTCTTCAGCGCTACCAGAGTTAGCACTTCTTTCTCTTGCTCCTGGCAAAATCCAACCGATTCTTTGTCCAACACTGGTAATAAGAGGGATCACTGAAAAAAATGTAGCTGCTAGAAGCAGCTGTGACTCTTTCCAAAAAAATAAGGTATTCATGAAGGTAATTGCCCTCCCTAGCCCTATCACAAGTTGCCTCCTAATAAAGTTCAGTTCTACCCTATGTATGCTTTGAATCTGTCAGTACTAAAACAGTTCTTAAGAGGGAAAACAAACATTCAAGTACAGGGAGACAAGCAGGGAAAATTATGTGGGATACATCTGACTTCATTCTCACACAGGGTCATCATGCAGTAGTCCTAGTAGAGATTACTCAGCAACGAGCATGATAAATGGATATCCCACAAAGGGGCAGGTTTACTGACTGATGACTGAGGACTGGCCAATTCCATTTCATCAGCTTATTATTCACTGTAAATGTGTGGAAAATCCATCTGCTCTTACTTTCCCATATGCACTAGATATGAAAGGAAACAAAAGCCTGTCTGAGTAAAAAAGCAAGAGCATGACAAGAATACCCGTAAGACAAAACCTTATTCTCACAGTACTAGCAGTCTCCATTCCCTATGCCTCCAACACACTTTTGCTAAGACAACAAAAGGTGGCTCTCTATACTCCCTCTTTCACACCAGATAAATTGAAATACCACACAATGATAGTACAAGACAATATAGTTGCTTGGATGGAGCAACAGATAGCCAAGAAATCTTTCACTTACTCTGGCTCTACAGTGATTCATCTCAAGCAAGTAACAGTTCATCATCCCTTCCACATGAAAAATGAGGAAAACCATGTGGGTTCCTGAGAGGAAAAGGTTCCGGGAAAAGGTGAACGTCTTTATGGCTAACGGAACAAGTGGAAGAGATTTGACTCTTCAAACAAGTCATCAGTTCCAGCTGTACTTTCAGTGTGGAAAAACAATACATAAGAAAAATAAATGTATAACTCGTACATCATCCAGAAAAATTGGTCTTGGTATGTCTTAGCTACATGAACAATATAGCCATTGTACCAACTGGCATACATATTCACACACACCCCTTATAACCCCAACAAATGAAATTGACAAAAAAAAATCCAGCTAAAGGCATACAAGAGATACAATTTACTTCTCTGCAGAGCTAGTTAAGCGCATTAGTTATAGTCCGTGAAAGACTGAATAAATAAAACTTGGTGAATCCTTTTTTGGAGAGGGAAGAGACATACCAAAAATGCTTCTGGGTGGCCACATTTTGCCTTTTCTTTTCACCTGGAATTTTTACAAAATGTATCTTTTAATATGCATCTGCAAAATTCTTTCTAAACAGAGTAATCAACAGCTATATGTAGTCTGTCATTACTAGCTGCTGCTGCTTCTTGCTCCCTTCTTTAAATACTGTGCAAGATTTAGTTCTTCATTAATACAAGTAAATCAGGCTTAATATTGTCACAGAAAGCATTTCTTAACAGACAGCAGTATGGTACACTAGTTTTCTGAATAGGTTCAAAACTGGTCCGACCCCCTTCCAACTAAATGTTGAATTATTTCTGAGACAAGACTGAGGATAAAAAAGTTCTGCTACTTGAGAACACTTACAGGAGCAGATCATCCTCTAAGTGCAAACTGACTTTCACATATAGAAAGAGAAGAGAATTTAGCTGGTGTTCAAAAACCCACAGAACACTAAGCAAAGAACTGTTTCTCATTCCACAAGTCCTAAATCATAAGGAATGAATCTTTCAAAATACCCATGGAGAGGACATTGTCTTGTTATTTCTCAATATAAACTGTATTTGTAGCTGCCACTGAATTGTTACTGCGATGTGAATGAGAAGCAGTTGTAAACAGAAAGGATTCTGCTGCAAAACTGGAGGCCAAGCTGGAAACAGAAACAGGCATCACTAGTCATATATCACAATTATTTACTCCTTTATGTGGACTGAAACTATGACAAAATCTCTAGTAGGCAGTGGTCCCCACTTAGAATTTGCCATTGCTTGAACTAAAATACAAATTGAGAGTCAGACTTTGCTCCATGCCATGACTCCTCTGCTTTGTCTGGGAATTACAGAGATTTTTTTAAACAGTACTAATCCTCACTAGCAGATAGTAGTACCACTTTGGCATATCATTATTACATTTAACACTTAAGAATTTTAATGAAACAGCTCTAAAACATACTCCTCCATAAAAGCTTACACCTATATCTGCTGCCAACCACTGACTTTTTACCATTATGAAAAGAGGCCCTAGAAACAGCAGTATTAAAAGTTATGAAATACCTTCAAATCCCTAATGGTCGGGGGGATTCATTAATTAACCACAACTGGTGACCTCGGTTGTACACCTAAAGAAATACTAAAATCAAAATTCCTCTCCATGGCACTTACTCCAGAACCTGCCTCAGAACCCAAACACCGGTTATTCCTAAGTAGTAGTCATTTCATCATTCACTGCAGATACCTGAAGGTGAGAGGGAAAGAAAAACAGCAAATGTGTTCTACAGGGAGGATTAGGTAGAATGAAGAGATGAGGGCTACAGTGACAACTTGAACAGCTTTCAAAGCTCCAGCAATTTCAATGTTCTATTTGTTACTCCAAACTAGTGGTACAAAATGATGCAAGGACTTTGTTTATTATAAAGTTAACCTCTCTTTCCCTTTCCCAGTCTGGATGGAAGTCTATAAATCTAGCATTTTCTGGAAACAGTTGCACTCCTTACTCGACGTAACACAAAGAGCCAATTAATTATAGCCTCAGGAACATTTGGCAGTCTTACAAAAAAATGTGGGGAAAATGCATCCCTTAAAAAAAATGCTAAAAAAACCCCATAGTACCTCCCAATTCCTAAATCCTGCAAAAGACGATTTTCAGCAGCAGTTTCAAAATGCTATCTATCATTATCTACCTTCCCTTGAAGTTTTTGCCTTCTTCTTCAATACCTAATTCAACCCTGTTGGCTAAAGATCATTGATCCCAAACAGAAAAATATTTAAGAATAATTCTTATATTTCCCCTAAATGACACAATAAGTCAGTGTTTGTCCCTTTCTGAATGGGGGCTGGACAGGGCTGATGTTGACAGAAAACCAGACTTTAACCTCAACAGCCTAAATGATGACATATGCCACAAGATAAGGCTGAAAGCACATCCACTCACCACTCTGGAGCTTCACTGAAGAGAGATCTAACTTTTAATAAAGCTATGTAGCTATACAAGAGAAAAGGAGAAAGCTAGAGCTCTCACTTCATGGAAGACATAACAGGTTTTGAATCCAGAAGTACAGTGCATTATTTTCTTTTTCCTTCCTTCCTAAATTAGGTCAAAAGTCAATGGAGCAGAAGCTGTGGCTGTGTGTGTCACCTCCTCCCAGTCTCCAGCCACAAAAGCTGAGCTTACGTGGAGGCTCAGTACAGACTGGCAATAAACTCCACCACAGAGAAAACAAAGGAAGATTATTTCATTAGAAGGATAATGCACAGGGAGGTACAATATGCTCGGAGTTATACTGGAAGCAGGGAGGTGGAAGATGACACTTTAGGACTCATTGTTTTTATCTGTGTACAATGTTACTTGCTAATATGAAGATAAAATGGATCTCACTTTTCTGCAAAGTAAATGGATACAATTATCACCTAAAATGAAACAAAAAATAATATCTACTACACAAATCAAATACTTTTCAGTGAAACTATGGAGGCTGGACAGGAAGAAAAAAAATCAGTTCCACTTTCTAAGCTATAATTTAGTTTCTTTAAAGCATAATAATATCTTCTAAATATATTGTTCTCAAAACATTGTTTGCATTATATTATCCTTCTTTTCAGTAATACTTGGGCCACCTCAGTGCCTCACTCCCTTGGATTTCCCAAGTTTCCTTATATGCATACACATATATGTCCTCTGTTCGGCCTGTTCCATACATATAAGACCCAGTTTCCAGTCCACATAAGCCTAACAGTACCTGATATCCCCTAGAAGTAGCCTGTGCTCTTACAAAGCTAGCCTAGCCCATTGCTCAGGCTAGCTCCCCACCTTCAAATGGCTCCTTCACTCCTTCACCACCCAACCAACTCTCAGCACTGCTAACCACAACCCTCCACCATCTTCCAGAACTTTTGCATCAAAAGTACCACTAGAACCTTCCCCACAGTGCTCCTGATCCCTGAGTAACTCTGCTGCAGAGATGTTCCCGATAATGTTTTGTTTCTTTCAGCTGATTCATGCTGTCCTTTACTTGCAAACTCCTCCTCTTCTTGCAGCTAGAGATAGCATCAATGTTCCTAAGACATCAATTTCCATGATGGTAACACCAAGTGCTACTGATCATTCCTTGTCTAATTTATGCATTGTACGCAGACCATGTCTTTCTCCTACTCATTCCCCTCAGCCCCTGTGAAACAGCCCCTACAATCTTTGCAGCACCGGCAAAACTGAGAGGACTTTTCAAGGTATATGGGTGCTTGTCACGTGTATCCAGGATGCAATCCAATTCCACAACAGGACAGCTACTCCAAGGTGCTGGAACAGTTTCTTTAGATTGACTCAAGAATGTTTGAATAACATTCTAGAAACTCCACAAGGCTACCTAACAGGGCTGCAGATGCTTTATGAATCACTGATTAAATATCTCTTTTAAATCAAGTAGAGCATTTTGCAACAGATATTGTTCCACCTACCCAAAGAGGGCTCTTTTCTTTCTACCTAGACATCTTCCAAAACTGTACTTTGAAGTGTTTGTCCAAACAAAGGAGACCCAAGAGACAGTGCACATGTGCATAACCATGCATTAGTTCCTGCACTAAGTAAAGTGAGAAAATAGTATGTTGGCAGCTGATTAAATAACAGCTGGGTTTACATTGCCAATTTAACCAATGTTATTAGCAAAAAAAAAGCACTGTGGGTAATGATACACACATTGCCTCATTCCCCCTCAACTCTCTTACCTCACAGCACTACCTTCTGTTATTACGTGCTTCAGACCAGGAAAGTACTGACAACAGCCACGTCACATCTGCCCTGTCAGTACATCCCTGTAGACACGTGTACGTGCTTTCATTCGTTTGTACTCAGAGTAATCATTCATAAATGATCCTGTCTCTCAAAAGAAGCTAAAAAAATTGCCACTTTGTTTCCTGGTGTACAAACTGTCTGAGGCAGAGAGATCCAAGCCCTCTCTTTTACTACTTCTTCAAATCTTCTGACAGCCAAGTTTTTGTTTCATATTTGTACAGTTTCTAGCACAGTGGGGTGCCATTTCACAATCTGTATTCATGTTATGACTTCCTGCAAGCAAAAAGCCTCCCAAATCTCTGTGTTGTTACTTAAGATAGAAACTAATGTCATCCTAAATTAAAGAAAGATTCAGGCAAATACTTTGAAAAAGAGTAATACTTCTGATTACTGAAAAAGCATGTGCTAATACACTGCATATGCATACATGAATACAAACCCTATTGCTAGTTAGCAACCTGTACCATTGAGCTGGAAATTTAAGTGATACTTGAGAAGGACATTTTAAAAGGTATTTATAGAAAATATATTACTGGATATAGTGCAACACTGCTTAGGTCTACACATTCACAAAGGGAGAGATGAAGATAGACCAGCCTTAGGCACAGTAACCAACATTTGAGGGTATATTTGTCTCAAAAGAGGTCAAATAAGTAGAATTCCAGAGAAAAAAAAAGCAGCTTTATCTGTCCAAATAACAGATATTTGTGTTGCGGTATGTTTAACTTTATTCTTCCTGGACAGAAAAACACAGATATTCAAGAGTACAGAATAGAGAGACCATCACAACTGCTTGCCATGACGGGAGAGAGAAATGAATAAAAATAGTGAAAGAGAGAAGTATGTGTATTTTAATAACAGCTATCCCCTTTCACTGGGCATTTAACAGACAGTCTGTACTGTACACTAGCTCCTACTGTCTTTTTCCCTTTATCAAGTCCAGCACATGACATGATTTCAAAACATTCTCAAATTTTTAATCTGAACACTATAAAGACTGCAAGAAGGCAAAGGGTACACAACAACAAAAATCCTTGCTTGATAGTGTTTGGTGTGTGTGCTTTCAGCCCATGGTGTACTACCAAACAACTGTCAATACTGGTTGCAAGCAGTGAGGTTACTGCAATAGTTTCTTGTCACCTCAGAAAGACAACTAACATCTTCAAAACATCTCAATAGTTCTGGAGTCTAAGCTCACTGGCAGCCAGTCGGAATTGAGCTGCTGCACACTTGTGCAATTACACAAGTTATTGTACTTCAGGGGTCTGGGTCCCAAATACACGTCTTGAGTTGAAGTCCAAGGAAGGGAAGATTGCCCTACGCACATTTTTATTTCTCTGTTTAAAAGAGATTAGTGAAAGTGCCCACTGTTATATCTGTATACATTAAAATGAGGCACAGCAACTCCAGGCCCAGCATTCAGGTCTGCCATTACGCCATCCTCTGCTCTCTCCAGAGCTCTCATCCAGAACTACTTTTTACAGCACCAGAGTGGTGCTATTTGATTTTGATTTATCACAAGTGAATTATTATAATGGAATCACCAACTCTATTTAAACCTCTGAGAAAGATACGGTTGGACTAACAAAAAATTGCTCAGCAAAACAAGCAATTATGGTTAGGTTCACTGGATATTGGCCCTAGCAATCCAACTGACTATAAGAAGCTAATGATTTAAAAAGTAATGAAGACATAAGAGATTAAATCCTTTAAATCTGTGTGAAAGAATCCAAGAGGAATTTTACAGTGATTTTCACTGCATATTTTATTAGATATGTGATATTTTATTCATGGGTAAAGCAAATATAACAATTAGGATTAATTAGCATTTCAGCACAGAGCGTTATCTAATAGGTTAAAATAAACACATAATTCGTCATTTAAATTCTGTATCTTCTCATTTTCCCCTTTCTGGTTCAGAACTTTCACATTTTCAACAGCACTTACAGGAACATTATACAGCTCCTGAAGAAAGAGAGTGAAATAGTGGCTCTTGCCTTTGATATCTTATTTTCCTCCCTTCCTTGCATTTTTACTCATTTTCTTCTTCAATTTCCTCTTGAGCATTGCTTGTGAGATAAATGCAATGTAACTTTCAGGAAACTTTTTCCCTTTCATCTTTCTTCTTCACCTTAGTTCCCCACCACCACCACCAACATCCCACATTTCCAGAATAAATGTGTTCAAAGGCAATCTCCTTTAAATCTAATGATGCACATAACAAATTCATCAGTTTACAGTTGACTAAAACTCAAGTATTTGTCTCTGTACCAACTCTTCCACTACTACTTCAATACTACGGAGCAACGCTGGACTTGCTTCATGAGAAAGAATAATACAGTATATTTCAATTTTTATGTGGGCTATTTTTTTATGCAGTACTTAAAGCTCAAAAATATCCATTCCTTGAGCTGGTACGCTTACCCCAGACCAAAGGAGGAACAAGGTTCTCCAGCTGAAGTGCACTCTCTAGTACAATACAGAATACAAAATACTTCCTTCTCTTAATTAAGTGTATTATCACTGAAAATAGGATACAAATCTTGAGCCTTGCAAAATTACAGCACTGCAAAACTTCAAGCCCATTGTCTTGCCAAGTTTCATAACTGTCATCCAAATACCAGAACATTTCATCTACTAACCTTCAATTTCACCCTGTGTCCTCCTGTTTCACAGATCAATGGTAACTCTCCAATTCACATAAACCATTATTAATTATAGTGGTTTCAGACACAAGAGAATCTTTCCCTTACTCAGTCTCTCACATAACTACTTGGCCAACAATAACTAGAAAACACAGCCTGACCCCCTATAATGAAGAATAACAAAGGAAATGACACTGCTGGTGCTCATGGGAAGAAACTGAAGTACAGAAAGATATCACAGGACAGACACCTTTTTCTCATCCGTTTTTCCACTAGATGCTTCAGTTTTAGTGGGATACAACAGCACTTCCTCCATCCCCTGCGCTGCTTCACATGCATGAGCCAACTAAAATCTGTGCCCAAAGATTCTGCCCGGGCTTTCCTTACCTGGTGTTAACCACAGCATCACACTTACTTAATATGCATTTAGCACATACTCCATGCCAAGTATCACATTGTACCAGCTCAGTATTGCACCTTCTCCAATACAGTCTGTTATCCTGAATAAGCAATAAAGTCATGGTCAACATTACTCTAAGAAAGGCCAGTATAGCTTATTTTGTTAACTATAGCAAGAAGCAGGTCAATTCCTCCTTGCTAATAGACATCATAGATGGCGCAGGAAAGCAAAATAACATCACAGATGAAAAAGAATCACATCTGTAGCCAAGAAGCCTAGTAGGAAGCTAGTCTGTCAGTCAGTCTAGGGGACAAACATGAGCTTTCATGTCCAGTTCCCAGTCTCTATGACAGTCTGCCAGCAAACTGCACCTTATGCTTAACTGTAGGGCTGCGTCCACCATACTTACCTTTTGGTACTTCCAGATAGCACAAACAAATGAGTATATCTGGGGAGTCTCAGGCACGGGTGTCACAGAGTGACCAGAGCCATGAACTGGACTGTATGGCCTATAGGGTGCACCTGTGTGGAACCATCCAGGTTTTGATAGATACGCCAAGCCTGCCTCTGAAATCAAAGTTTTCTTTGAGTTTCACCAGCTTAGATAATAACTTATTCTTTCTGGAATTCAAATTAATTTTAAAACAAACAAAGAAAGCACAGTGACATCTGACTTCGCGGATACAGAAAGGTATTCTAGTTTGCCTCATTAAATATGTATCTCCTTGAAGTCAACATTTTGCATATATCAACCTATCCTGTATCATAGCATCTACTTACATAACTTGCTTTCAGAGCTTGATTATTTTCTCATATTTACTCAAAATACAGATTATTTTATGAATATTGTTTACTTTAGCAACAGTAATTGTTTATCTCTCATAAGTTTTTTAAACGCTGAACTTTTAAAACACAAACTCTGTTTGGAGTGTGTAGATGAAGAGAGTTCTACAATGCAGTCATATATAATTCAGGAATTAAGGAAAATGAACTAGAAACTGATAGCCAAATAGAACTATGCTCTCACAGAAGCTATGAAACCATTTGCAGAATGCTAAAAAAACCACAACAAAGCAAAACAAAAAAAAACCCATCAAGCAACAAAGTAGCAGTAACAAAGAGTAAAAATACAAGCCTCAAAAGGCAAAAGCCCTCAATAAATTTCAGGGAAAAACCAGACTGTCATTGCAAGTTACAGATAGCTATATATCAAATGGAAGAAGATTATGTAAGTTCAAGTCTATATCTTGGGAGTAACCTAATGGCTTACAAAAGTCATCTCCTGCCAATACAACTTGCTTTACAGGGCCAGGGAGTGGAAAAGAACCATACTTAATGCCTTTGTTCATTAAGTTAAATGAACCTTAGTTGGTAGGTTTATGTAGTCACAGTCTTAAAAGATTTTTCTCCAGTGTGTTTTTTCAAAGATGGCATTGTGAGAATAAAGACTCTGTGCATCCATAAGCAGTCATTTGGAAGCACATGGCAGCTGTGATTACCATGTCAGGATGTTACTTGAAAATGGATGGCTGGGGTTTTTTTTCCCCTCTGTTTTTTATGAAGGACAAAGAACTCAGAATTACTTAAGAACATGAAAAGAAGATGCCTGCTGTAGTCAGCAATCAACAGACTCAATTTAAAATCTTCAGAAGTCAACTAAGCCATTCACCTGGGTTATGAGACTCAGTATCAGGCCCTAGTGATCACTAAAAACACTCCAGAAAGCAGTGACACCTAATGGCAAGCACGCCTTTGGAGGATAGCAAGCGTATCCTATGGCATGGAAAATTATCCTTCTTTAGCTGCAGAATAACTAGCACCAAAACATTATTGGAACTGAAATACTATCACAAATCTAAGCACCTGGGAGGGAGTTTAAGAAATAGGGCACATACACAGAGCATGTCATGCATGCTATGCGTTTAAGCAGGACATAGTTACTAATAAAACCTACTGGCTGCTAAGCCACAGCACACGTTATTCCAGTGTTCATCAGATTTGTGTGTTTAAAATAAGCAAGTGACCTTGGCACATTCTAGAGCAGGGAAAACAGAGACCTGAACACTCATCTGTAGACATTAAAGGCCCACAGAGATTTGTTTTTAATGAATCTGTTTTGCTTGCTTGTCCTGCACTTAACAAAATGTATGTGAGAATACTGCAATGAACAGTTAGTGATACACGCTACATACCTTCCAATGAGGCTTTACCAATAGAACAGCAAATTAAATTTCTATTACCAAAGCACAACAAAATACAAGCCAAGCTGCATTGTAGTACAACAGCTTACAAGACAAAATGCAGACGTGCATGCCACCAAGCTAGATGCTACCAAAGCAAAAGAAGCAGCAAGAATCTTGGAGTTGTCCTGGTATTATCCTTAGCACAGAAGAGCTTAAAAGCACAAACCAAAACTCTGAGCCCAGCAATGATGGGAATTTGTCTAACACAAGGAATCCAGCAGTCCTTGTCTGCAAAATCTAAAAGCTGAGAGGAGTACAGGAAGAGCAGCTTTAATTTTCTGTTTTAGAAAAAAAGTTAGTATATATACAAAAATATATATTAAGAGCACATGTATAAATATATGTAAAAGCACACACATATACACATTATAGACTATATATATCAAACTGCTATTGAAAATAAAAAAGCTAAGGGCAGCATGCAACTGACTGCATATGGCTGAAGGCATTGATAAATGTACAAAAACAACTTGCAGTAATCAAAGAGCCTGAACTATTTCTACACACTGCTGCAATGAATTAGCCTTTGAAAAATACTTCAGAGTATTTTTTCAGAAAAAAAAACTTTTTCACCACTTTATGTGACCACTGCCCTAAATGATTTTGCTGCATCTAGTTATCAGTAATGTAATACATACATCTGCATGTATGTTTCTACATGCATATCTATGTGCACATAAAGATGTATTACTATCTGAAGGGGAAAAAAAAAAAAAGAACAAAGAACAAAATATAAAAGCATGAGACCATCAGTTGTAGAAGATACAAAGCACACACAAATTATGCAGCTGACAAGGAACGCCACCTAATCCCTGCTTAATTAAAGCACTGTTCTAAACTCCTGTTTAGGGAGTGAGGAGTGTGGGACGACTGATGTATGAAGAAAATATCAGGCAGCGTGGCTAATCTCAAAGACTTTGGAGCTTTCGAGCTACATAAATCAGAGCGACTTTTTGAATAGCCTCATAAAACACAAAATCATTGCCATTCCACTCACGACTTTCAGATTCTTCCTACAGCATACAGATCATTAGGAAACTTCTAAGCAATCAAGTAATGTGCGGCTGATGAAATTACTCAATCAATGCATGGGCTGAGAGAAGCAGCATAATACAGAATTGCAGTTTTGACATGGTAACCCTGCCCCTTTCTTTTTTATATAGGGAAAAGGAAAATTACAGTGGAGTCGGTTCATTTCAACATTTTCATGAGAGTGCTTAACATAGTCTTTCTGTACTGCCAGTTCCTATTTCTAATAGCAGGGCAGAAGAAACATGCAGACTATAAGCAGCCCTACCAATGTTTGAAATATGACATAGGAAAAAGTTTATTTTTAAATGCACACATTTACATACACACAGACCTGATCTAATGATCTAGAGCAGCAGCTGCAACCATTCAGAAGACAGAAATGGGAAAAAGCGTATCACAGATAAAAACCAGTCACCATACCCCTCCCACTGCCATCATCAACTCATTAAGCTCTACTCACTAAATTGTAATATATTTAATGACTGCCTAAGAGATGACTGATAACATACTTGGATACAAAAAACACATCCCTTTATAGGAAACACATCAAATACTATGTAGGCAAGCAGGACAGTGCATTACATGGGATAAAGTACACACTATCAGAAACAGGTATGCACAGGTAACACATTGTTTCTTAGTACCTTCTGTCCCTCTCAAACATGGGAAAATATTTTCCACATGAATATCTTAATACTGTAGCACGAGGAAAAAAAGTGCATTTTTTTTGTTTGTTGTCTAAGGCAAATACTACCTCTGGTAGTATTTCTTTTCCCCTGAACTAAGCATTTTTGTTTTTAATTTGGCTTTCTAAATTCTTAGTTGACTCGTATGCAGACAGTACCCTGCTACTGCTTTTGCTAACTCATGCAAATAAATTGTTTGTTATGTCAAAATATATCCCATGTAAATTTACTCAGTGCAAGTGGAAGAAAACAAAAGTGGGTCAGAACATCCAGGTCACAAAATACAGTGGTGTTCCTAGGGGCCAAATTTTCATCTGCAAGCTGTACAAGTTGGAATATTTAGCAGTCTACCCATTTTGTGTTAAAATAGTTCTACTCTCAAGTCATTTATTTTCAGCGCACTCATTCTAGTGGATGTAAAGCTCTGTAAAACAATTATCAGTTTGCCATTTTCATGGCCACACAAACCAGTCTATAAAAAGAGATAATCCTCTTGTCAACTGTATAATTTGTCTCTCAAGACAAATTAATCATGTGAGAAGCAACTACTTTGGTGTTGGGGTTTCTTTTTTTTTTTTCCTTTCAATGAGGATTTACTAAGGGATGCATCTAATCACTAACAGCGCTATAAAGAAACATTAGTGGTAAAAAGCCTTGTATCGATCATATATAAACAAGTGAAACAAACGAAACGGTCATTAATACTAAGAGAAAAGCTGGCTTCTCCCTTGATGCTAGTGGAAAAGCACGGAGCAAGGCTCTGTGAGCCGGGAGGACGGGAGACAGGGGACGGCAAAGGAGCTCATCTGCTACACGCTTAGAAATTCTCCCAGACCCCTAAGATTTGATCTGTGTGCCACAAGCTCCTAGGGAAGAAATCGTAAAGCGTAACCGTCTCTTAGTGTCGCTTTAACATTTTACAACTGGGAAAGACTAGAGGAAAAAAAAAAAAAAAGGCATTCTGCCTTTAAAAGGAGGGCATAAAGCGCTGCCTCCCCTGTGCAACGTTTGATGCTCCAGTCGCACACGGCTATAAGCACTGACCCCTAGAAAGTTGCTGGAGCCCTGGGCACCGGGGTAGGGGTCGGGGGTCACGGATACCGGCTTCCCAAGCCCCTTTCCCCCCCCGAAACCCCCTCGGGCTCTCCGCGCCAGGCACCGGCAGACATATTTACACAGCCAACCCCGGGGAGAGCGCCGGCCGCCCCGCAAACCCTGCCCCGAAACGCGCCCTCCCCCGCGTTCCCAGGCTCCCGCTCCGCTCTGCGTGCGGCGCCTGCAGATTCCCGCGGGGGCAGCGCCCTCCGCTCCCCTTCTCTCCTCCTTTTCCCCTCTCTCCTCCTCCTCCTCCTCCTCTCCCCGGGCGGAGCAGGGGGGGGGCGCTTCTCCCAGGGACGCGGCTCTCGCACCGCGGAGGGTGCCCGGCGCCCGCTCGGCATCGCCGGGAGGGGGGGCCCGATCGCCGCTGCACCCCCGGCACCCGGGGGAGGCCGATGCCCTCGCCCCAGCGGGGAAAAAAAAAGGGGGGGCTGGGGTGGGAACTGGGGGCGAGTGGGAGCCCCCCCCCCCCCGCCCCGACTGCTGCGGTCAAGCCGCGGGAGGGAGAAAGCGCTCACGTTGCCAAACCACCTGTTCCGCCGCGGGAGAGGAAAAGCGGGATGGGAGGGGGTGAAGGGAAGAAAGTCGGGGGGAAAGGGGGTGGGAAAGAGGGGTGTTCCCCCCCCCCCCTTCCAGCCCGAGGACTTGCTGGAGCCGAGAGGTACGGGGAGGGGCTGGGTAACAGCCCGAGCCGTGGGCCCCCCCCAGATCATCATCAGCGCAAAACCTCAAGATCTAAAGCACGGACATAACCCGCCGGCAAGAAACCTCCACGCAGAGCAGTAAGGAGACAAGAGGAGCCCTAAGACCCCACGGAAAGCAGTTATAAGAGGGGAACAAACAGAAACAAGCAAGCGAGGGCTAAAAGAGAAGGGGAACTGCGGGGTAGGGGGGGAGGGAGCCTGCTGAGGAGGGGGAAGGTTGCAAAGGAGACCTGGAAAAGTGTCCAGCGGCCCCAGCAGGCGCAGCACCCCCTTACCGATATGAATGATCGAATCCGCAATCGCCGCCTTCCAGGTTCGAGTCCAACAGACGGACACGACCAGGATGAGGGAGAAAACTTCCATCTCCTCCGGGGGTCCAGGCTTTGTACCGAGGGATCTCTTGGCCAAGCGGTGCCGCCGCAGAGGGGAGCGCGGCGCGGGGAACCCGAGAGTTTGAGGTGCCGCCGGCGGAGCGTGTAAATCCCGGCGGCTGGCACGGAGCCGCGGCTGGGCAGGGAGCGAGCCCGGGGCTGCGAACGCCTCTCCCCTCGGCAGAACCCCGCGTCACTTCTTCGGGGGGCTCCCGGGCGGCGGCGGAGTCGCTGGCAGCGCCGGCAGCAGATCCATCCAGCCCGGGCGCCGCCGCGGGCAGCGGCCGCCTCCGCCGCTCAGACGATCCCCATCCTCCCGCCGGGTCCGGGGAGCCGCTCGGTCCCGGCTGCCGCGCGGCAACTTCCAGCCCACCCCACGCACACGGTCACACGCACGGACACACGCGCACACACTCGCACCAACCCCCTCGGCCGGAGGAGCCCCGGGAGCCCGCGGCGATTCGCTCGCCTTCAGCCAGGGAGGGGGAGCGGGCGGCCGGGAGAGCGGGCGATCCCGCTTCCAGCAGCCGGATTCCTGCAGGGAAAGCCCCCCCGGAGGCCAAAAAACAAAGTGAACTTCAGGGTGATGCAGATAGTAATGCAGCGATTTCTCCCCGCCCTTGGCTTAAGAAAAAAAAAAAAATTGTAAAAAAAAAAAAAAAATTGCTTCCCGCAACTGGAGAAAAGAAGAAGAAGAAAAAAAAAAAAGGCAATCTGCAAATCGAGCCCGGCGTGCTGTCTCTGTCGCGCGAGGTGGTGGTTGGACAGGGCAGGAGCGAGAGGAGCGGTGCCCGGAGCCAGGCAGAGGAGAGCAGATGATGCTCTGCCTGCAGGTTGCTTTTGGAGCTCGCTTGGCTGGTGGGATGCAGAGAGGGCTGGCGGCTCCAGCACCAGCCAGCACGTTGCCTAGAAATGGATCACCTAGGAGAAGGAGAGAGAGCGAGAGATAAGTGCTATCAGCCAGAGAGGGAGAAACAGAGAGAGCGAGCGAGCGAGAGCGCTTCTCTCTAATAACCACCTCCTCCCCCTATCTGCAATACAAGGGAGAAACAAAATAGAGCTCTCATCTCCCCTGAAATCTTCAGCTGGGACTAAGAAAGAGACATAAGCAGGAGTGCGTACAGCCTAAAAATACATTGGGGGGAGGGAAAGGCGGAGGGGAACATCTTTTAGAAGTGTTATGCCCGGCTTAGGGAAAAAAAAACACCACCCACCCCATTTATTTAACCTTGTAACTCCACCGCAGGTATCAAGTTGAAAGCTAGATGGGCACTTTTGCTTTTCAGTCTTTGACGACTGAGTCAGGGACATTGCTTGAAGGGGAAAATAGAAATAAAAAAAAAAAAAAAGAAAAAATCAGGGACACCTGGCCTCAAGGGGAAAATGAAGACCTAAATATCTATTAATATAACTTTAATTATCTGTGTTCTTGATGGAATTCTCACAATTCTTTAAAGCAATGTATTGTATTTTTTCCTTCTCTCTCTTTAGGTGATGGAGAAACTTATATGGGATAACATTTAGAGTGCACTTTTCATGCTGAGAGTACTGTGAATTAATCCACAGACTTTTCATGCTGTAGTTAAATACGTTATCCCCTTTACACAGACGGAGAATTGCATGGAGAGGTTAAGTATGTTCCTCTAAACTGGTCTAAATCCTCACTTCAGGTTTTATTATACTTTCTTCTGACTTCCATTTCTCTAGTCACACTAGAGACGGGATGCAGGAGTCAAAAAATTGCTCCAATGTAGTGGCTATATCCTAAACTCATATCAACCATTGAGAAGACTTTGTAGTAGAGGTTCATCAACCTCTTTTCTCCAGAAAGAACCTTTTTTGAAGGCATCTCCTTGGTTATAGCACTCAGATTCAGTTCATCATATCTGACATGCATATGTCTTCTACCAACCATGAGACTAATTAGCAAGCACACTTGTATATCTATAAAGTCTAATGATTTCATTCAAGAATAAATAAGATTTTTAAGAAAATATTAACTAAATCAGTGTCAACGAGCAAGGTAATTGAATTTATTTTAAAAAAAGACATCAGCGGCAATTTCTGCTTTGCCTAGTTCCACACTGACAGGCAAGTTCTTCCCTAAAAATGGTAACATTCAAAAGACTTCAAGCCAGATCCAAAGCACAAGGCAGGGCTCATCTTTTCACTGGCTAGAATGAGCTTGCTTTCTTCTAAGAGCTGTAAGGAATCACAACTAGAATTGACTTTAAGGCAAGTAAAGAGAACAAAAGATAATGATCAGTGTGAAGCGCAAGTCTCACAAATGATGTCACTCATGCTACATTTGTCCACATCCTCTGTGCATATCGCAGATCTGTTAATTGATAACAGTAAAAAAATATTTATTTCTATAAATGATAGTTTATGTACAGTGTCAGTGAGTGTAACTGGCATTAAGTTTACAAGTAATAAGTTCTGGTTTATCTGAGAAACTTTTAGAGCTGCTTGAGTCATTATTACTTCTGCACAAAAGAACAGAGTTCACAAGAAATGTTAATTCACTTCTTTGGGGGGGGCATGTCAGAGCAGTACGCTTTAATAATGCACAATGCACAGTAGGCAGGATAGCAAATGTAATGGAAACCTTTAGAAAACTAACATTTTAACCCTCAGTTTAGATAATATTTAGAATGATGAGGCCTTATCTAGGAACCAGCTATCCTTGCCAACTCTTTAAAGCATCTAGTAACCTAAATCATCCACACTAAATAGAAATTTTAACTTAAGTCTGTAGACATGCTTAACAGGACAGGAGTCACAGCCAAGAGTTTGTAGCTCTCAAAAACCCTCTAACTAATAGCAATAAAAAAACCCCAAGTTTTTAAGTATAGCTCTGAATAATAATTCCAGGGCGCTGCCTGAAAATTTGAGAGGAACGAGACTGAAGTTAAAAAGTAAATCCAAAAAAACCCCATTTAAATTATGAACACAGTGTTGACTTAATATCCAACTGCTACAGAGATAAAAATAATTTGCACTTCCTTGTTTTCATTCTCATCTGTTCTTAGTCATTACGAGCAAAAACCAGTGTCATCCACTTAAACAAACTGAAAAATCTTATGCTGTGTGGTTAGTTCAAGGTACTAGAGAAAAAACTTGAAAAAAATATAAGTCTCTTCTATCCAATATATGCCAAGCATTAGCAGAAAAAGTTAGAGAAATAAAAGAATTCCAGAGCAGGCGTTACTGATACTGTTGAAGAAAAACAAAAAAACAAAAACCAAAAAACCAACCCAGAAAACAAGAAACAAAACCAACCAAACAAACAAAAAAATCCCCAAAATTCCAACCACACCTAAAAATCAGACTTGCAGAAAAGCAGACCTCTAATTAGCCCTGAGTGCTATTCTCGGGACCTCAGTGACTGCTTCTTCAGGCACTTTGGAAGCTAAGTCCTGCACGTTTCAGCCACGCTGCTTTTCCTTGGCTATGATTTCTCTCTCGAAATCTCCTCATTTGCATCAACATCACTTCAGCTACACCATTAGCATCCGTCGAGAAGCACCACCATCGACTAACTAATGTTTCTAAAAAACAGTAGTTGTTTTCTAGCAAGAATAGTTGTTTTCAGAAACATTAGTTAGTCAATACTAGCATTAGTTAGCACCAATTAGTTAGTGATGCTTCTGGTAGCAACAGGGAGTAGTTGTCTTCCTAGTAGTCAAAGTAAATTGCGGTTAATCGTTTATGTACCTTATGTTTCCACTACACAGTTATTACAGTGTTGCACAGGGGTTAGTGCAACCCCTGGAGGAGGCAACCAAAGGATGCTCTTGTACAACAGCTGCAGCAAGGGAAAGAAAGTGTCCACCTAACCTTTGTTTCCTCACATCCACACATAGCATTCTGCTACCTTAACCAAGCCAGTTTCAGCTCTGAGCTTCTGTCTACAGAGAAAAGGTAGCTAAATACGTAATTCTTAATTGTCTTTCTTTCATCTGAAGCCTTAATTTTGACAACACTGTGCTCCTTTTCCCATCTGCTTGGCCATACAAACAGATCTGACCGTGCAGAGGTCAACTTTTAATTTGTTCAAGTCTAAGTCTCAGAATATTCTTCAGGTAGTTGAAGAAATTAACAGAAGTAAAAGTGTCACTTAAAACCTTCAGTGCTGAGAGGTAAACAGAATAACTAAGCCTTATGATGACAGTCCTAAAATACATAGCAGGTATTTATTATTCCCACATGAGCGTTAAACGCTCCTTTTACACTTTAGAATTAAATATTTTCTATTCAAGTGTATTGGTTAAACTTACGAAAANGGAATATGCTGTCCAGGGAGGTGGTTGATTCGCCTTCCCTGGAGGTGTTTAAGTTACGGGTGGACAGGGTCCTGAGGGACATGGTTTAGTGTTTTGTGGGAGTGGTTGGACTCGATGATCCAGTGGGTCTCTTCCAACCCGGTGATTCTGTGATTCTGTGATTATACCTTATGTCAGCCCAATATGTTATTTGCTCCAACACCCCTTTTTTAAGCCCTGTAAGTTATTACTTCAGTGGAAAAAAAACCCCATATGTACCTGTCCCACTATACTGTGTTGTGCACAGTGGGAAAGGACTAGAGAAGAAATTCCTTCCCGACGCTACTAATATATAATTTCCTATCTTGAAGTTTCATATTCAGTTAAACTTTAACCTTACAACTATTCAAGCTAAGATGAAATAGTATTAATAGTCCTAAAAATAAATTAATTTAAAAAGGGAGAAAACAAGCCCAGCAGCATTACACTTGGTGTCCTTCTCTAACAGTGAATTCCAACAGTGCCAACTGGCCGAGAAAAATAAGATTTCTTTTGCTTGGTTCTAACTTCTCTCTCTTTCATAAGTTCAATAAGATTCTATTGCACTATTGTGTGGGATTAAAATGAACTGATTGTCTGTTACAGGAGAGAACCATCAATCACAAACACATAACAGTTTGGGTATGACTGTTATTGTCACCATCTAAACATTAGAGAAAGGTTGAGAAGGTGCACCTACTGTTGATAACACTGGTTTCTATTTCTAGACTCAGATATAATAAAATTATACATAATATCATTTGTTTTAATTTTCACTGCAGCTACTTCTTCTGAGTCTCTGAGAGTCTTTTTATAAATGAATCCTCCTGACTGGGGAAAATCAACAGTTATTCTATGAATCTCCGTATTTCTATGATAGCTACATGGAAGCACATGCTTTTTTATCTCTTCAGAAGATTTTTGGAAGTTTTTCACCAAACAGTAACTTTACAGATTAAATGCAGAATGCTGTAACACCTTGGGTACTACAACTCTCAAAATATGACATGTATTTGGCAACTAGATTAGCACAGGCAGCACCCTACAGAAAGCCATTTCAGTGGGCATAGGATCTCCCTATAAGAATGCTGTTCACAGATCATATCCTAATTATGTGTGATAAGGAAAGAAAAATTATTGTTAATATTAATTATTCTTGCTTACGATTATCTTCATGCATGCTGTGAGATGATCTGCCCAACTTTAAAACTTGATCCGCTCAAGGCTGGCCAGATAAATGTTTCATGACAGTAGGGAAACCAACCAAGGGCCTCAAACCCTAATTTACGTAGGGTAACCTGTTCCACTTGATAATGCTATTTTAATCTAAATAACAATGTTTCCCCCATTTTAAAAAACACAAGCCAACAAATATCCCTCACCTTGCATTACTATATTTTTTCAAAATAAATGCATTCTTAAAGTGCTGTTATAAAGTAACTGACTGACAGACCTGTCAAGAGAACATGTCCCAGAAGCAAATGTTCCTCTGCCACTAAGCTGATGCCCAGACATAGGGAAACTGTTAGCTCTAAGAGGTTACTTCAGTTAACACGTCTGTTCAGTCTTTGCTTTACCTGTCAGAGCTTCAAACAAGAAGTCATCTGGGAGGGCTGTAGTTAAGAGGACATCTGCCCATTAGGAAATAGACTTGCTTCAGTGACCGCCAAATAACCTTTAAATGAAAGCTTTAGCCTATTGCCAACTTTAAGGTTATTCCCTGTATAATGAAAGAGGTCCAGGTTAATAGGACAATTTGAATTCTAAGTAGTGGCCCAGACATTGACTCCATCTGTCCCATCACACTTTGAGTGTGACGAACAAGCATGCTTGGGCCACGATCACCACTTCTGAATAATGGTGATCATCTTGCCTTTACTTAATGGAATACTTTGAGGACTAAATTAGTTCATTTTTTAAAATGCAAAGTATTGTATCATTTTTCCAATTTCCTTCATTCTTTTTCTCCATACCTAAAACACGTTAATATGTGTGTATCTGGAAGAGAGTGTGTATGCATGCATATGTGCACATGCACATAGATAAATAGATATAAAGTAATTCCATTTGGCCATTATACAAATAAACAGAACATTAAATATTTGCTGCATTTCAGCACACAGTGCATGTTGTGGCCTTGAATATCTTATAGAAATGGAACAAATACCAAACCAGAATCAAGAGTTAGTCTGTTAGACAGAAATAAAACAAGAAGGAAAAAAAAAAGAATGTGCAGTACATGGCAAGAATTTCAAAGCTTTCTCTTTCATAAAACTACATTGGTTTTGAGTTTAATTGAGAGCTTGAGTGTTATACTTTAGCCTCACTACATAAAACTCAAAGACACTATGAAGTAGAGTTAACGCTTAGAGCAACTAGTGTTATGAGAGTGAATTAGCAGAGACTTCTGGTGAGATAGATTTATTTTGTTTCCCTTTAAACTCATGTTATAGATCTTCTGTGTTGCCTGAGCCATCCTGTTACATACCATGCTTAGAATATGTCATGTTACTTAAGGAAGGACACAGTGTCTAATAGCACTTAGACTTTTGGGCATGAACTGAACATAAAAACAATCTTGAGGAAAAAAAACAGAAGGAAAAATTATGTCCAACCATTCATTTTGTTGGCACCAGAGAAAATGCTGTGCTCCAGGATATCTCTATATGTAACATCTTTTCAATCTTACCTAGGTTAAAAGAAAATTGGAGAATAAACTCTCTCTTCTCTTGCTTTACCTGCCCAGTAAGTACTAAGGATCAAGTCAAGTTTTTCTAATGCCAAATTCCTCTCTGTCTCTAAGACAATTGCTCCCTGTCTCAAATTCCTCTCTGTCTCTAACCTAGCTACCCTCCATCTCTTGAGAATCTATCTCAAGCTCCTTCTTATTCATCATTTTTGCAGAGTTCATTTCTCCTCCACGACTTTCCTTTCTTGGTTGCTCCTAAAGATGCCTTACTATAACTCAACTCTCTATATACAACAGTTTCACTCCTCCCTTGCTTGCACTTCATGTCTTTCTACTGTTCCTGCTCTCATGATTCACCATGTTTCACAACTGCACCACTTGCTGCTGTACTCCCTTTACCTCTTCTTTCCTTTTCCCTCAAGAGCTGTAAGAGGGTGAAAGAGATTCAAGGCGCTTTCTGCCAAGGCCACCTCACAATTACACCAGGTGAAAAGCAAGTCACAAACAGTGGAGAAAGCCAGAAGGGGAAGCAAGAGAAGCAGGGGATATTATGATAGTTGAAGCCACAGCTACAGTTTCTACCTATTGATCTTCTATTGGCAGCAGGAGTTGTCACTTCAGCAAGCGCTCAGTCAGGTCTAGGAATGGGCCTTTGGTATGAATGACTAATGTAGAGGCAGAAACCTTTGCAATCCTTAAGAGACATGTATGTTTTCTGTTGTGTGTCTGTCCATCTCACTTCTAGCTCCTCTCCTGATAAGTGTTAATGACTTAGCTCATTCTAGCCACAGGTTCAGGCTATAATATAGCCAGAACAAGGGCTGCTTATGTTCTATGGACATGCCACCAAACTAAATACACCAGTCGCTGGGGAAGGTGTGCACTCAGGAGAAGTCATTGGGAAGGCTAGAAAACTATTTTTGAGAACGTTTTATGTTATAGCAGAGAGGAATCTGTAGAAAAGCTTTGATGAAAGACAGTAGAGTAGTGGCAGAGCACAGTGAAGTCACAGTTCGAGTAGCTCTTCATGTAGCCTTGTAGAGAGACACAGCCGAAAGACTATTCTGGATAGTATATGGAGTAAAAGAGCCAACCAAGAGCAACCTGTTTTAACTCCTCTCATTCTACATCTTCACTTCTGCTGAGAAGAGATGAGGAAGTTTCAGCTGTTACAGTAAAAGAAAGGCCAGTCAGAAGTCACCACTGAACTAGAAATACCACATGCTGTCTGTTTGCTTCATGTCATGCAAGACCAGAATCAGCTCATTCTTTACTACTGTGGGTGGTTGAAGAGTTAGTTGGAAAACTTAGTAGTGGAAAATGGAATTATTGTTGCTTTGTGAACTCATGGTTTAAGCACTGTAAAAACCAGCACATTAAATTCTTTTACCCATTTGGAAAAGTTAGCAGGAAGCCTGTTAAATATGGTTGTTTAACAAAAATATGGCTCCATCATTTGTAAAAGACAAATATTTCAGGCATTGCTAGCCATTTAACACTGTACATAAGCTGGAACCTGCAAAGCTGTACATATTAGTCTATTGCATCTTTATTTAGTAGCAATCATTAGTGTTATATTGGGACTTCTAGCAATATTGATATTTCATTGCAGCAGATACAGCACAAAAATGCAGAGCAGAATAGTCCTCACAAATACAATACACCTTGATTACACAAGAGAAACAAGAGCCAGGGAGGCAAACAAGAAAGTCGAGTATATTCCCAAGTGCGTGTGTGTCATAAAATCCAGAGCAGAATTTGGATTTCTCAAGCTGCAGTACAGGAAACTCCCCACAAAAACTATCCGCTGTCTTCCGTGTGTGTATTTTAGCACCATCTGGTCCCTTTTGAGCAGAGGCAGCAACATAAGAAAAAATACTTTTACTTAAGAATTTGCATCCTGATACTAAAAAGTGTCAGGATCCCAAAAAGCTTTGATAAGCTGGTGTAGCGCAAGATTTGAACTATGATATGTGCTACTTTCTGCATTCTGGCTTTTAAAAAACCAAAAAAAAACACCCAAAAAACCTCAGTACAAAATAAATCTCATGTCTTGCCTAAGATTTGCTGTCCAATACAATTATTGGTGCTATGTTTTCCCAAAAAACAAGAAGTACATTGAGTAGAGAAAGATGACTGCTAGATTTGAGAACAGTATCAATCACTGCTATTTATATCAAGAGTCAAATAATTCTCCATGCTAGAAGGCACTAATTGGTCATTACATAGTTGGATATTAGTATGTTTACTTGTCTCTAAAATATTTCATATGGCCTTCATCTATGAGAGAAGTATGTTTGCATATCTAAGAGCCCTTAACCATTCTTTAGGGACGCATGTTTTCACACTGCTGTTTTCAGTAAAAATTCCTCACCTTTCCTTCATTTGTTTCTCCCCAAAAGAAATACTAAATCAAGGTAGCTGAAATAACCTATTTGAATTTTCTTGCTTTGATGCATTAAACATAATTTCCTTCTCTGTTTTCATCATAACAAACAGCATCATTATACTTGACATTTACCTTATTCCACATTATTTCTGTCATAAGTTAAGAAAGAACCATTAGATCTGATGACATGGCAAGCCAGAAAGTACCTAACTAACGTGATAAATTATTTGTGGTGATTTTTAAGATAATTCAATTTTGTCTGTACAGTACCTAAAATTAAAATAAGCAACCTATTTTTCTCTATTTTTCCCAGTTGGGCCCAACCTCTGCAGATACTTTTCACATAATATTCACCCTAAAAAAAATCCCAATAGGAGTGGGAAGGCCACAGGACTCTGAAGTGCTATTATTTCAGTGAAGAACAGTCAGAAAGACTTCATATCAAAAAGCCTCTTGAAAACATATTTTTTTAAAAAAAACTACGATATGAAAAAGGAAAAAAAGTAGCATTATCTTCTTATTATGACTTGTTTTTGTTGATGCCTACTTCAGCTACTTAGAATTACTAGCAACTAAATTTTTAAAGGAAAAAAGCTGCAATTTTTTTTGACTATGTTAAACCTTTTCTTCACATTAGCAAAGCTGTGCTGATAAATTGAAATAATTCCTATTATCATGACTATAAACTGTGTTTTGGATGCCTGCAAATATCAAGTGCTCCTACATCATCCTCGTCACAGGCACAGAAGAATTCTACACTTTGTAGTACACCATTATGTTCTCCATGTACATTTATCTCTTATCACTTTCCCTCTCTGTTTACTTTTCTGGCTCTTTTTTTATCAACTTAAACCACAAAAAATAAGCAGATGGTCAGGATACATTTAGGTGACCAGAGAAGTACACGATGTTTTTGTTGGGTGTAGTACTGAGAACAATTTCACCATCAGGGACAATGACTGAGGAGGAAAGAAACCCCACCACATGTCCTTCTTTTTCTGTATGACCTTTTGTTATCCAGATCCATGTATAAAACAATAGAGGACTGTAGATATGGACTGAGGCAGAAGGGAACTTGTAAATCCTACAGGAAATAATACTAAAATAACCAAAGAATGTGAATTTTGAATCCCAATCTCGGTTCTTTGTGGTATACAAAGCAATACAAAGGCACTCATCCAAGAATGCTGTACATTTGAATTTACATTTGGAGTTTTGCCACCTATCTAATTTTTCTATGAAAAAAAATAGAAAGAAAAAGAATGCAGAATCTACTAGCTGAAACAAAAAACTTTGCATGATACTTTGCTATGCAAATGAACTAACCAACCAAAACTTAGAAGTAGTATCATCACAGATTAAGCTCTAAGGCAGCCCAGTGGCTGGAACTTGAATCTCTGCATGTCAGGTGAGTCTCTGAATTATTAAACTACAAATAAGGTCTGTCTGAATGATGCTTAGAGCTCTCATGGCCAGAACAGAACTATTTGCCTTTCTTAGATAAGCAAATCACCAGCAGGACAGACATTCATATACACCTAGGAGTAAAACCCAGCTCAGCAAGGGTGCAAATGCAGTGCTAAGAGCTCAGAGTACTCATTGATACAGCTATTTTAACAACACACCTGAGCTTATCCTGACAGAGCCCTCCCACTTTCTGTAAGGGATATTGACTCTGCTTAGACCATATGATTTAATTTGGGCCTTATACTTTTGCAGTGAATGGCCTTGTCAGTAGAAGCGGTGGTTATTCTGAGATATCATTCTTTCCTCCCTTCACCCACGCCTTTTTATTTGAGGATGCACTTAGCAAAATTTAAGATTAGTTGCAGAAAGGATACAAATAAAACTTTGAAAACCTTTCTGAAATTGACTGCTTCTATTAGATACCAAATTTGTGTATATTACAAATAGCTCTACAAATTTGTTTTGAGGTGTTATACCAAAGTTGCCATAGCAGAGTGAGCACATGGCACTGAAACTGCTTTGTGTTTAGTTTGTCTCTGGTTTTAGAAGTGCTGAGGAGTGTAAGGCAGAAGACACAGATGCACACCCATCTTTGCTTAAAAAAAAAAAAAAGAGGAAATGAAAGGCTATGAGACAAAAGCATCAAACGTGTGTTAAGGCAGTTTTACAGTAAGTCAGTACAAGTAGAAGCACCCATCTCCAGCTAGACTCATCCCCAGCAGGTCATAACCATTCAAAGGAAAGCCAGTGTATGACAGACACTTCTTCCTGAACTCCCATGTAATATCAAAGCAACTACCCTTTGTTTCAGCTCCTTTTAATGCATCTAGAGAAGGCACAAGAACATTTTATGAGAGTGAAATTGACAGACAGAGAAACAGGATCAGCATTTAGCAACATGTAAATCTCCCCATTTCTCTTGTGCATATCCACCCCTAACTAGAAGTCAGTCTGAAAAATCTTTAAGCACAGGAAGCCAGAATGATGTCCTAGGCAAAGGTAAAGCTGTGCTAGGAGAAAAAAAAAAAAGGTTGAAGACTACTAGTAAAAGGTTAAGAGCTAATGATACAGCGTAGCTGTCAAGCAACTTTGGGTTGTTTGATTTTTAAATAAAATTTTTTTGCGTTATACATACATATACAATTGAATCTCCACACACCCATTTCCAAAACATGCACCTCGCCTCCAATACTGAAGAAGAGAAAACCCAAACATTTCACCAGGTTAGAGACATTTATAATACTGCTTAGACTATCCCACAGGAGGCCTTTAGTTCTCCAGTATTCAGGAAACATTCTGCCTGTTTATTTCTAATGGGAAGTTGTATTCCACATAGTCTCTGAGTTACTGACACGTGTGAGAACTATCTGTGTTAGATAAGCCGTCCATGCTATTTTTAACTGTACGTGCTCAGCATACTAAGCTGTCTTTTTACTATAACAATACATGACAGATAGCATAGAAATTTAAAAGACAAGTTAAAATACTTCATTGGGGTTTGTCTGTGTGATTAGGGAACATCAAATGTGCTCACAGGCCTTCAGATAAATTGCTTTCCAAATAGGTAATGTTTCATAATTTAATTGTGGAGCAAAGCTAAAGAGGAGGCAAAAAAGGTGTCCACAATTGATAGGCAAATATCTACGTATATTTATGCCTAAATCAATATTTATGTGCACTTTTAATTTCAATTTACACATATACTGATACTGCACTTTTGAGAGTAGATCCAAGGTTTCTTTAAGAAAGAGTACAAATTATTTCAGTTTAGAGTACTAGCCTTAGAAAATTTTGAAAGTTAATGTAATTTTACCTGCATTGTCTTCATATATAGCATAATATAAACTCAACTTGTTAATGGCTTTGAATTTACTTGGGGTAGTGCTGTTCACATGGAAATAGCTTTCAATTCTTCCTGTAAGTTACATTAATACTTGTGACCCTTCTGTGCATCATGCCTTGGATTTCTTTATGACAAAACATTATACTGTCTGGTTAGGGAACCGAACAAAGCCCATTTTCTTGTATAGGGGAAAAACTGCAAGTTCCTTGAAAGACAGTATTTCTGAGACTCCACCAAAACCTCCCAAACAACACTTCAACAATTCAAATACGTGTTTATATAATTGTGAACTAAAGAAGCTACCAAAGAGACAGAAGAGCAAAGTTAGTCTGTTGTACCAGCAGTAAAATTGTCTCAGTATTTCCTTAACTATTTACTTTTAATAAAGCATGCAAATGTTAGTTTGATTGCCTGTCTTACATAATCCCCAAAATAATAAAGAAACAAGGTAAAGAAAAGTCTCAGATAAAGCTGGAAGCATTAATATTTCGCAAGTCAGTAAACTTTTTTAAACTTAAACTTTACATTTATATTATATGCACATAAATATTGTAAATATATATGTATATATTATATATACACACACACACACACTTCAACAACCAGCACATTTTCTTCAAAGTCTAGCTTGCTCTCACCGTATAAGACTTGTCTTAATGTGAACTGCCAGACTAGATTCAAAGTTGTCCTTAAAACATTTGTGAATTTCTAGAAACATTAGGGGTTTTATTTGAGCTGCAGGCTTAAGTTACCCTGCTGCAGAGGATCAACCTCAATCTGCTGATTTTCATTACTCAGCAGTAGAATGATGGTAGTTAAAATCCAGAATTTGATCTCTGGACCCTGGAAAATGATATACTATATACTGAAAGGCAATAGGATACTCCTGAAGTATATGATTTCTCCAAAAGAAATTCCTTAACCCATCTGTTATTCTATAATGCGGGAGTTAATGATCACAGAGATAATACATGTACAACGTAAGTCAAACAGCGTTTATAAAAAGCATTGCTTCTGCTCCTGGTCTCTTCCTCAGTCCAGGAATTTTTCTGAAGGCTTTTCCTCTCATTAAATAAAAGTTTGTCAAGTTCATCTTACACTTACTTCAGTGCTTAGACTCACAATTTTGACTGAAACATAAATAATGTGGGCAGCAGCACATGACCATCAAGAATAGAGACAAATCATAGGTCCACAGATCTTTGACACCACTTTTGAGATATAATTGGGAAAAAGAACAAGTTAATTTGATGAAAACATGAAAACAGTCACAAAAAGATTGTTATGTACCAATTGATTTTTCTCATGCAAATTTGATAATAGGTACATATTGATCATCCTTTCTTGTCATATATTAAATCTGCTTTATGATAACCCAAGAGATTTATTTTAAAATATATATTAGGTTTTCCTTTTATGTCTGGCAAGGCTAGTTTGATCACAAAGGATACTTATGGGTAGGTGTGGGTCCCTGACAGTTACGAGGATCCATGTTTTGCTAATGTAATGCTCTGCTGACATTTTAACAACTTATCTAGATACATCAGACTGTTTCCACATCATTTGTTCCCTTTCAGACATTCTGATTTCTTTCAGCTGACGTATTCATTTCACTCAAAGCTGTCAATTCACAATATTCCTTGAGTGCATGTAATTTCTTTAGTAATTGGATAGTGTATTTTTACTTTCCATTTTTTAAACACATGCTTTGAAAACTTACTCCTGCTTACCTGGCATTTACTTAGTCTCAGAAAGGTGCGTCTAAGCTTTGTGCTTTCTCCAAAGGTTAATTCCATGCCTAATTAAAGCTTATCAAGTCACTACAGTCAGTCAACAGTTTCAATAGATTCCCCAGCAAAAGGATTTCTCCCTTAACTGCCTCATTCCTATATAGATTTGGAAAATAGCTGATTTTTTTTTAGACAGATCTGAATAATATAAATTGTTAACTTATGAAGTCACTTACTAAAGATTCATTATGTTCTCTGACAGAACAGAGAGATGTTAAACTCTTTAGGAAAACAGAGCAGAGTGTTGCTTTAAGAAGACAGTACTTCTTAAAGAAGCTCACAAGTAGTTTTTGTTTCTGTGCCCACGCTCATTTTAATTTTTGTCTGAAACTTTTATTTGCAAAGTCTCTTCTGAATTTCCCACAGATGGTTCCGAAAGCCTAACTGCATTCACAAGAGTTAAGATAGTTTCACCAACTTCTTCGTACTTTTTCATTCCTCTTACTTTCCTTTTTCTAATTCTCAAATATTCCATATTGGCACTTCTATGTAGTTATATCAAATATTTAATTGCTCCCCACTATTCTTTTTCCAAGTCTTATGGTTTTGTGTCTGTTTCTGAATACACCCACACTTAATATGCTTTCTTTAAATGATTTGAAGATGACATGAGAATATTGGTTTTGGCATATCTGAAGGTATGACTTCTATTACCTATGCCAAGCTGTACTTGTGGACTAAGTTTATAAAACTGAATTTCTACCTGCTATGTGGTTTATTACATTTTTAAAAAAATCTTTGGAGAACCTATTTAAAGATGCATTATAAAAATATGTTTTTTGTTGGTCATTCCAAGATTAACTGATGATTTCTGGGAAAGATCTATTAAAACTGCTGATTCTGAAATCAGAATGTAGGACGGGCTCAATGAGCTCTGCATATGTCATGCAGTATCATTACTGCAGCAGCAAGCTTTCATCTTGAATTCTGGATGTCGCTTGCAGTAATGCTGTGCACTGACTTGGCACAGGAATCAACCTGGTAAATAAACACATTTTAGCACAGGTTTTAAATAAGAAAACAAAATAAAACTGATTAGACGGGTTTCTAGACACTACCCTCTCTTAACTGTGTCCAAAAGCAAGCGTCTGCTTTCTCTAAACAGTGCAAGAATTACAAATTGCAACAAATGAGGGAACAAATATTTTCACGAGATTGTCTGAATTTCTGAAAGCATAAAGTCCAGATATTTCCTGTGTCTTTCCTTATCTCCCTGTACAACTATTCAGTTAAAAAAATAAGTTTGAAATAAAGAACAGGTTTTGCAAGGTTTCTGAGTTTTATGTTATAAAGTCAGTCTTTGTAATTTGCACTTTGTTATGTAAAATACTGATTTAAAAAAAAAATAATTTCCCATATGAAGAGATTTTTTTTAGTCAAAATTTACTATAATCAAATTTTATAGCTCTCATTTACTTGGCCAGACACTGACAGCTGCTTGTTTCTCATGAACTTCCCCAATTTCTCCAATTTGCCTCTGTCTACAGTCAATTTTGTCATCAAGAGGCAGAGCAAGATTGAGCACTTTAAACTGTGCGGCAAGTCATATTTCAGATTGGCATCACACAAGGGTAGGACTCTGCATTACACATTGTCTTCTTGACATGGAGTTGAAAGCTGAGAACTCTTCTATTAGGCTACACTTTCCTTTACTTTTTACTTCTACCCATCACAAGACCACAACGTCAAACAAATCACACTATAGAAGTTCAGAAATAAATAGATGCATATTCTACGCATTTCCTTTCTTAAAATGTTAGTCTTCAAACTATATTTTTTCTCTGAAATAAGAATAGTTTTTCTCCTTCCCCACAGTGTATATGCACACATTGTTGAACTTTAAATGTGAACAGTGACCATTGCAGCAGTTCAATATATATGTATTTTCAAGGGATCACTACCCATGGCTGATGATTTTGGAAGTAACATTTATGTCTCTTGTCAACTAACTAGCATAGATTTTAGCTTATGTTTATTTATTTTACATTAGAAACAAAAGAATTGCCACCCAAAACGGCCCACTGAAGGATAGCCCTACCACAATTAACTACATAACCAGTCTAAGGCAGTGCAGATAACTCAGTTCTGCAATTCATATTAAAGCAATAATAATTGCATTTATAAACAGGTGCATCTTAGTACATTGAATCTCAGGTGTCTGGTATAGTTACGCTGTGTTACAAAGAGTATTTCAGCCTAGCAATTAGCTCTACCTGGATACATGACAGTATTATCCACATTCATGGAAGGTACAAACCACGGATGCTGTACTAAATTATTTGATAAATGCTTCAATCAATGTAGTATCTAGTCAGGCTTTGCTGTAAACAGTAAGGCATAAAAATCATAGAAAACAGGTTCTTTAATTATTCTTGGTTTCACTTCCTATAGCAGGAACATAAGTTTACATGAAAATTAAGACAATTCAGGTCTTGCCAATCTCTTTGTCAGAGATCCTCCAGGAACAGTATCAATGTCTGATCCTGTGTGTGGTTCTTGAGAGAATCTCTTCGATGAAACACCAGCATGAATTCTACAGGCAAGGTTTTTCCACTGACTTCTCTATAAAGAACTCTTTATTTATGAAAAAGCTAGCACTGTTAGGTCCTAGGAATCGGGTGCTCTTTTTTTATCAGCGTCGTCTCAGAGGACATGTTAATCTAAGTGAAAGAAGGACTGGAGATCCACTGCAAAACCCTCTCAGATATCAGCTCATTCACTCAGTTACTCTTGTACATACCTATTAGTCCTAAACGGGTTTGGTTCAGTAGCCTAGGGGAAAAATCCAAAAATATTTGGGCTGTGCAGGAAAATGTAGGGGAAGAAAGGGGCCTGCAGGCTTTCACTGACTACAGACAATAGATGAAAAGGAAAGATGTTGGTTTCACTATTAAATCTAAGCTATGCTTGCAGGGCTGCAAGACAGATTTTTATGTTACACATAAGTATATGTTAAACAGAAAATAAACTAAACAAGTGAGTTATAATGAACACAGAAGCCTATTGAAGTACTATACTAATAGTCCATATTTAACCTGGAGTGACAATTTAAAAAGAAATACTTCCGTTATCTATCTCATCGCCTGGCAAGACCTAACTGTATAAATCTAACATTAAAATGCCTGCTGGCTTTTATTTACAGTGAGCTGAAGACTATGCAAGTTCATCCAGCAGTTATATCTTTCAACAATAAAATGATAGGTCACTGAGTCCAAAGGCTTTTATTTATCTTCCATGTTTGTGAAGAGATACTTAAAGATTGTTTTGCTCTCTGCTTTTCAGCAACAGATTCTGCTTAAGATCAGCTTAGTGGGAAATCACATGAAAAAAAAAAAATCTGAGTTCTGCTCTTTATTCAAGCTACTGGCATTTTCATATACTTCCTTCTGTATAGGTAGCAGAGATAGGGATTTTCACTGAGATTTGTGCTCCTAAATCAGTGGGACATTAAAAATCCTGTGAAGAACACTTACAGATATGAACTCTACTACTTAAAGTGTTAAAAAAAAAGAAAAAAAACCAAACCAAAAATCTGTCTCTTAATACAAAGGCATGCACCATTCATCAATACTGTATTTCAAAACCTCAGGAAAGCACATGACGTCAATTTCTTTGCGGCTTTCATGATTGATTTTGTGTCAACCTTACAAGATCTCCTAGTAACTCTGTGCAGCGAATCCCTTCTTGACATTACTCTATTTTTCCTTAGCTGTACAGAAAACCCCATGAACAGAGCTACATCAAGAGAGAAATCATCTTAAAGTTGAAGGAGACCTTGGAAAAAGGACCCCTCGCTGTTTCCAAATCAACACAGGGCCTTTTATTCCTCATGTATTTCAGAATATCTCAGAAAAACATTATGTCCCACAAAAAATTTAAACAGATGCTGATTTCAATGGAGTTTTTTTGTTTATTTGCATTTGCAGCATACAGCTGATGTGTCAAAGCCAGAGACAAAACCCTCCCCCTCAATAAATGTACAAGTATTCCTAAAAAATGAGGTTCCTGCAATTAGAGCAGCAGCATTTTTCCTGCTGCTGAAAAGCTGCTAGTGTGGTCTGTTTCTTCTGCACTGTGCAATTCAACACCCAAAGGTGGCACCTGCAAGAGGTTTCCAGTCATTTTCATGGTAGTATTTAATAGCACTATAGAAAAAGTGTAGCGATAACCATCTAGAGGACAGGAAGGGGCACAACCATGTTAGGCTTAAGGAGCACGGATGCACAAGCAGAGGCCAGCGTAGTATCCTGAAAGAATTCTATACAGTAATATGTCTTCACCTTTCCACTCACTTCTTTCTCACAAGATGTGCACTGGGTTATGGTTTGGAGGACTCCATCAAAATTTTTACATCTAGTTGGCAATAGTAATGCAGGAGGTTTTTTTGCAAGTCATCAGTGCTGAAAGAAGTTTACCTGTAATTTTTGGATGGGGTATGCATTCTGTATACTTTGCCCCAAAGCCTTTAACAGAGACAATTGCCAGGCAGAAAATTTACTATACTGTTTTCTTAATTTGCAGGAGAGTACTGCCCCCCTCTAAAAATGTCACCACATTCATACATTTAAATTAATAGCAAAAAAATATAAAATCACACAGGCAGACAGTTTCAAGATGGAGCTGAGAATAATACACTGTGTTCAAACAGGTGGCATTTAATCAATAGTTTGCTTTACACTCTAAACGAATGTTTCATAAGCTTGACATACCTGATTTAAATTAACAAATCTGTATACGTCTAGCTCCAAACCTCAGGATCAGCCATTCCCATCATCAAACGCGCTCCATGAGAAGCTGTAGGATGGTCTGAACAGTAGCTTGGATAAAGGGGAGAGAAAGGATGAGAATCAGTTGTACAATAGCTCTTCCAACAGAAAAGCCAGCAGATAATACCCCAGTTTTGTAATCACAAGAGTTGTGCGTTCATGCCCTCAGATACAGGAGCCAGAGTTGTGCAATTACAACAGCTGCTTTATGCTTCTCGAATACTCTGTAGAGACGACTTAAGAAGAGTCTGGTGATTTCTGGGGTCTGCTAGGAGTTTAAATAGGTTGTAATCTGAATAATATAGCAGATGAACTCTAAGGTGAAAATCCAGTAAAGATTTACCAGACTTTAGCCTAAAACAGAGTAAAATAGAGAGGTGGAAAGGGGCGTGATGGGGAGTGGGAAAAAGAAGAAAGTGTGTTCTGATAGTATACTGTTGCAATTCAGTATAAAGACTGTATTTGCACAGTTGCTTGACTTGTCTCTTGCAATTATCTGAATGGGTTAGGTTGGAAAGGACTTCTGGAGATCATCTGGTCCTACCTGACACTGGGCTACAGGCTGGGATACAACCTCCTTTTTCTGCAATATGTATTTTGGCATACTGTGTCCATAGCAATAACAACAAAAGGTAAGTTGCTAGTCTGCAGTGCAATCTGATTTCATCTCAGTTTCACTCTTTTTCTTGCCCTGTAAAGAGAGGAAACCAAGATCTACTTGATCTTACGCTGCTTGACCCAATGGAATAATTTAACTTCACTGTGTAGGAAAATGGGGTCTTGAGTCTGGCATACAATAGCGTCTTAAACAGCACTACTCATCTCTGCTCAAACTATGAAGACGATCTAGTTAATTAGAAGTATCATCCTCATCTGAAGGGGCTGAATGACCCATCATTCAGTCATTTCTCTGCAGTTTGATACACTTTATGAGCAAGCCTCCCTGTGGCTCATTCTTTTTGTGTATGATGGATAAAAAGTTACAATAGTCAGTTTAACATTTTAGGTTAATGTAGCAACAACCCTGGGAAACTGTAAAAAGATTGTTTTTAAAAAATATATCATTTAATTAGTAAACAATATTTACCAATATCTCACATCTCAGGTTTCCCATTTCTTGCACTGTTAATTGGAGGAATAGTACTGTTTATTCAGCATATAGAGTACTGCTTGTCCTTTAACAGTTTTGAGCCTTTTAACTTCCACCTGCAAGTCAGTCAGTCTTCCCTTTGACTGCAGTAAAGTTCAGTTCAAACACTTATTTTAAAGGTATTTCAGACAGAGAACTGACGTAATTTAAAATACATTGCTAGCTACCCACTCAACAGTACATCATGTCACATACTGCCTTCCACTATTTTAAAAAAAACATCATTAAGAAATGGACATCACACACAAATATCCAGACACAAAAAGAAGAGAGGACAAAACACATGGTGCAAATTTGTTCCCTCACTGATGACTGTGGTATTCTACATAGGCAGTGAGCAAAGCTAAGAGCTGCTTTTTGCAAAGGGAATTTTTCTCACAAGGGAATTAAGCAGAAATAAAATTACAATGCCACAGGGTTTTATTGGTCATAATGGAGCAAAGATTACTTTACAGACTTACATAATAGAATAGATAGTCTTTTGAGAAAACAACTGTCTGCTGACATAAAAGACTAGCTGACATAATTGCATAATTAAGATTGCACTTGAACGAGGGGAAGAAATGCATCTAAACTATTTGAATCTACTACTGAGTAGAGAACTTCTTCCTCTTTGTATAGTAAAATAATTATAAGTTCCTGCCTTAAGGGTGATATCGAGGTGCTCCTTCAAGAGCTTGCAAGTGAGTAATGACCAAAACAAAATTACTTCAAAAGTTCAAGAATCACCCTGTTCCTCATCAATATCAATGCTGAATGCTTAAAATGAATTAAGTCTAAGCTAACATGGTCTCTTAGTAGTATACCTGCCCTTGTAAAGAAAATTGAATAAGTGTTCCTCTAAAGCACAAAGGGGAGGGAACAGCAGCTCTCATCACACAGGGATATTTGTTACTGGCATGTTTTGTGGCCAGGTTATTGGTAGATACTATCAGTTTAAGTGTCTCACAAAACAAATGCTTCCTAATGATTTTCCTCATTTGGTACTGTTAAAGAAATTTATCAAGAAATGGATGCGATAGGCCAGTATACTTGACAATATGAAGAAACAGAAAGATACTGAAAAGCTCTGAAGAGACTGAAAGACTATTCATGAATTCAAGAAAATTCTGTATGCCAAAGGCCCACATTGTTAACTGCTGCAGAATGGCTAAGGAACTAGTTCTACCTGCCAAATCAGAAACTGCATTTCTGTCTAAACCCTCTTCAAGTTACTGAATATCTGTCTGCTACAGTAATTGTACTACATCTTTCTTCTATAGAATTTGCTTCCCTTGGAGGATTTTTTCCAGACCACATTACTTAGAAACAGAATTGCAGACACGCTCAAGTCCATTTTGTGTTAAGACTTCAGTGTGATGAGTTCAGTAAGATTTGCGGCTGGTCATCAATTTGTGAACCCAAGTCTTTAAAAACAAGGGTCACGTTGACTCCTTACACCACAATATTTTAATTCTATTAAGTATTAAGTTATATGTTTTAAGTATTTTTCAGTGCTTCTTTTCTTGAGAAATTATTTTATGCTGTATACTTTCAAGTGGAGAAATCTCACTTTTACCATTTTTCTCTTTCAGTAGTAATACTTAAATTATATGTTTCAGCATCATCCATAGTACTTCTGCTATTATTTTCATTCTTTCCACTTTAGGAGCTTTCTCATAACTCTCCAGTAAGTATCTATGGAAAGAATATTACAGAAAGCTATATATTCCAATATAGCCAGCAATCACTAGTGTATACCTGTTGTCGTCAGTTTTAAAAACATATGCATTGAAAATGCTTTTTAAATTGTAAATCTAGCTCAACCTCAGATTCATGTATCATATGTCAGAAGTTTCCCTGTCCTATTTTATATTACCATACTTGCTTTTTGGCTNAATGTATAATCACTAGAGCATTCACTTGACAGATTATAAACTACTGCTTATTGTAGGCTAAGTCAAATAAGAGCTATAATTGCAGAGAATTTTTATTTTCTTTTGTTTTGAAGTAGAGAAGTAATATTTCATTAGTTTCCTTGTATTCTGAAGTGACTGCTTCAAAGAGTTGACCAGAAGTTATCCACTCGAAGTACAACATTTCAGAAAAATTTCAGTTCTAAGAAGGAATTAAAACAGAACCTGGATTATATTGATTAGCAGGGCTCTCGTGAGCTCACTTTTGGTAAAGATAACCAGAAGGTGTTTTGATTGTTCATGTACCTTCCATAGTCTGTGACATATAGAAGCAACTAACCCACTGCTGCACAACCCTGTGCAGAACAACTTCAGCTATGAAATTTTCCAAAAGCAGATCTTTTAATATGTGTATGCATGTTAATCTGTTAAGGAAAACATGTTCAGTGTAACTGGGGGGATCACCCTGAAATGTGGTCTTCTAAGTTTTTTAAAATTATGATTGCATGGGACTCATGTTATTAAGAATACTGTTCACCCACCCATCAGAAACAAACAGATGATTATCCAGCTACATGCATCAATTCTACATGTTCTTACTACCTACTTTGAAATAGAAGTGAAACTTTGAAATGGATTTCTAAGACAAAGGCTGCAATGAATTATCCTTTTTTAACTTGACTAATTAGCTTCGCTTCCCCTGAGTCCCTCTTTAGTAGTTTCTTTTAACTTCAATGTCACCCTTTCATGGTGACACCACTGATCCACATACGAACCCATTATCACAAGTAGGTTCTTGTTTCAGTGATTAGTACAAAGAGGGAGGGAATAGACAACCAACAGGACCATTATTTTGACAGGTATAATAGATTAAGAAAGTGGGAAAAAAAAAAGAACTATATCTAGCAACGGAGATAAATCTTAAAAAATGACTNCAGATGATTATCCAGCTACATGCATCAATTCTACATGTTCTTACTACCTACTTTGAAATAGAAGTGAAACTTTGAAATGGATTTCTAAGACAAAGGCTGCAATGAATTATCCTTTTTTAACTTGACTAATTAGCTTCGCTTCCCCTGAGTCCCTCTTTAGTAGTTTCTTTTAACTTCAATGTCACCCTTTCATGGTGACACCACTGATCCACATACGAACCCATTATCACAAGTAGGTTCTTGTTTCAGTGATTAGTACAAAGAGGGAGGGAATAGACAACCAACAGGACCATTATTTTGACAGGTATAATAGATTAAGAAAGTGGGAAAAAAAAAAGAACTATATCTAGCAACGGAGATAAATCTTAAAAAATGACTTATAATAACTTATATTTCACTTTCTGGTAAAGGAATTTTTATATGAATATATGCACTGAAAGCGACAAAAAATTACCCTTTTACACTTTGGCTAGAACAATACTGAATGCTGTCTTAATCTGACAACTTTTTTTTCTTATATTACCTTTCCTATCTATGCAGATCCTTTTCTAGAAATATCTCTGATTTATATTTAGATATTTCCCTCTCAAAATGTATTTTAATGAGATCAAGTGTCTTAAAGTTTCAGAAACTCATATATGCTTTTGTTAACTGTCACAGTAAATTTTTCTTCTGTTTCATTAATGTGCTTTCTACACCTAAATGAAAACACCATGGTATAAAGACATTTGTTATTTCCAAATACACAAAATATTTATACAAAAATAACAATTACATCCAATTATTCAGTAGGAACCAGTACTTTTATTTGCTTATTCGTTTGCTCTCCTACTAGTCGCTACTATTATCAAACAAGCGTATGTGTCGTTTTAATCATACACTGTTATTTCTGTACTTTCAGAAGTTGACCTAACTTCACACAGGGGACTGGAACTGCTGTTATAACTAAAACTGCCCTGTGAATAAATCAAAGCTGGAATGCCTTGGATTCTCTAACTCCATGTGTGTCCAAGAGGGACTGAGCAGAAAATTACTTCCCACCAATGGAAAGACCTGCCAGCCTTCTGTGAGCAGGGACTGAAGTCAGGTGTTCTTATTTTGTTCCACCCTGACTTTCAGTCAGGAAGCTGGAAAATATGAAGAGGCTTTCTACAATTTGGCTGGCATGACAGAGGTGGTTGGGATAAGCCACTCCTTCATACTCTTTAGTTCTGAACAGGAGCAAAGATAGTCTGTCCTGAACCATTAAAGGTATTCTAACCACAGCCTCAGTTTTCATATTTTAGAAGCAGTCTTGCTAGCAAAATATTACCCTTACTAAAATCAGTAAAATTTAAGTAGTCATAACAAAAATAACAAAATATTTGAAAGCAATTCAAACATTCAAAAACAAGGAGGTTTTTTTCCCTTGCTATTTCACACATTCCAGCTAAAAATTGTTCAGTCCTGCTCATTTAGCTGAAGGACTGATCCAAATTTCTAATCAGCCACTAAGACTATTTCAGTCATACTGGAATTTGTATTGGTCACTAGTGACTTGAACTACTAGGTCAGAATTATGTGCCTGGTGATGTTCAGACTCAAGCAGGGAGGAGCTGTAAATCAGATGCAGGGGGGTTTTTTTGGGTGGGAAATGAATTCACAACTCCTATACAATGCCAGGAAGAGAGGAGCATTTGAGTTTTATAGATGAAATTGGATGTCTTTCTCTAAGTCAGGCATGAATCACATTAAAACTGAGTGTCAAACAGTTATAACAGGGCAAAATGAAGAAGCGGCTCATAACACAAGAGCTAAAACCTAATTGCAGCTTGTGACACAAAATACAGCATGTTTCTATTGTGTTATAAGTATCTTCAGATCCAGTGTTTCCCATCCTGCTCAAAACTTCCAGTCAGCCCATTGAACCTGTCACTTCTGAGCACTGACTCCTCCATTGGACTGGTTTGGGAGTTTGCACAGCCCGAGTCTGTGAGGTGTGCTCCTGTCTTCAACTGTGGACCTGCTGCTCCTTAAACATGTATCCCAAAGAAGTCTCAGATTTAAAATCAAGCCATGGGGAAATTAATGGAGGGCTGGAAAAAGGAAGATGTGCTAACATACGATTGAAACTTAGAAACAGGACCCTCAGCTCTCTTTCAGCAAGAGTAACCAGGCACATAGTAAGGAATACAGTATGTGAACATGTGGGAGTAAATGCATGAAAACCAATACACAACGTAGGTTTGTTGAAAACCTAGTGGTTCATGCCAAAATAATTTAATACTTGGCTCATGCATATGTTTATTTCTGATTATACTTTAAAACAGGAGCATTAGGTACTGAAAACTAAGTTGGGTTTGGATTGAACCACAAGAGTATTACAGGGTAAAAATGTGGCACCGTATCACTGTGACATTACCTTATGGCATGCACGTTGGGATTCACGTGGAATACAGCACAACATATTCTAACCATCGTGTAGCACAAAAATGCAGCAAAACAACAAATAAATGTTATTTTGGTAAGAATTAAAAATGCCCTACCTAAATATTTATCATATTCATCATTGCCCTGCATGAGGGGACAGAGTATAACCTCAGCAAGGTTGCTGATGATACGAAACTAGGAGGAGCATCTCATACACCAGAAGGCTAAGCTGCCATTCAGTGAGGCCTGGACAGGTTGGAAGGTTGGGTGGAGAGGAACCTAATGAAGTTCAACAAAAGCAAGTGTAGGGTTCCGCACCTAGGAAGGAATAAACCCCTGCACCAATACAGGTTAAGGGTTGACTGGCACAAAACAAGTTCTGTGAAGGGCACAGGAGTCCTGGTGAACAACAAATTAACCATGAACCAGCAATATGCCCTTGAGGCCAAGAAGGCAAATGATGTCCTGGGGTGTATCAAGAAGAGTGCAGCAAGCAGGTCCAGGAAGGTTATCCTTCCCGTCTGCTTTGCCCTAACAAGGCCACATCTGGAGTACTGTGTCCAGTTTTGGGCTCTCCAGCTTAAGGAGAAGGAACTACTGGAGAAAGTCCACCAGAGGGTCGCAAAAATGACTAGGGAACTGAAACATCTCTCTCATGAGAAAAGGCTGAGTGAACTCAAACTGTTTAGCCTAGAAAGCTGAAGACAAAGGTAATCATATCAATGTTGATAAATACTCAAGTAATACGTGTCAAGAGGATGGGGTCAGGTTCTTCTCAATGGGGCCCATTGACAGGACAAAGAGCAATGGTCTCAAACTGGAACCCCAGAAATTCCACCTAAATATGAGGGCAAATTACTTTATTATGTGGGTGACAGAGCACTGCAACAGGCTACCCAGGGAAGCTTGGGGGTCTCCTCCTCTGGAGATATTAAAAACCTGATTGGACACATTAATTTGCAAATCACTCTAGGTGATCCTGCTTTAGCAAAGGGGTTGCTAGATGCCTTCCAACCCAGTAAATTCTGTTAAATCCACACTTACTGCATCTACTACCTTTTCTTAGCTGCATGATTAGCTAATTACCGAATTTAAACCCTAGAAGTTTGTTCAGCGTAGCTCAATAGACCGTCATAAACTCATGTTGTGTATCATTTAGAAAATTTTTCATTCTCAAGTTTTACACGCTGCCAAGTACAGAAGTGGCTTTAGTCATTGGCAAAGTGTAGCTGCTCACCCAGCAACATTTACATTTAGATGGGGTAAAAAATAGAACATCCAACTGAAACAGCAAAAAAAGTTGGAAGCACTTGGACTCTAAAGGAGGTACCTAATATCTCCTTTGACTAGTGCATTTTGATGACAAATTCTTGATTCCTCCTATTTTTGGGAGTGGTCAATACATCAAGATTACTTTTCAACAGAACAGGAGTATCAGAAAGTTGCACATTATTGGGGGAATTAAAAAGTAATTTCATATAAAAAGAAACTATTGGACCTATTGCTTTAACTATTTACCATTTGTATTGTATGGTGTCACACACCATGCAATGTCTCAAATTTCATAAGGAAAAAAAAAAAAAGCACATACCCATGTTAGCATGAGGAAAATCTAAGAGGGCCTCACTGTATGTTGCTTCAGGGTTTTTTTCCACATTCAAAGACACGCTGTGTAGAGATATCCCTCTTATCGCAGCTGTTTTAAAAGGAGCGCTTTGAATAGCATGAAAGAGAATCCAAATGAGATTTACCAATCCCATTAAAATGTATGCTAATGTTCCTATTAATTGACATGTACTTTAACCTTCAAGTATTTGCCCCCAACAGGGGTGAATTTCATGGATTTTAGAGAGTTTTCTTGCACCAAATTTTTTAGAAGGGGGGGTGGTGGTGTTTGATGATGTCAGAGAATGCATATACTGTAATAAAATACTTCATGCTATCCAGCTGGAATAGTCCCTTCCTGATATGAAAATCAACAGTTCTAATTCCACATGAAGATTGTTGCATAAAACTTAAAGGGTAGTTGCAATTTGTTCCAGAAAAATTTGACAAGGATTAAAAGTCAAAGCTAATGGGGCAAATGGAACCCTCAACAACAAATATGGGACAGAACTGTGGGGGGGGAAAAAAATCATTTTTACTACAACATTTCAAGTTAACTGCCTTTTTTAAAAAACAAAAATAGGCAGAGACTGCTAAAAATATTTCAGGTAACACAATGTTATCCAAGTGAATAAACACACCTCTTATTTAGTGTGAACCTGACACATGAGCAGATATGGAGATAAGTTCTCAGTGCTTTTGCTTTACATATAATACATTAAAACTGCAGAATAAAAGGCAGATACTCTCTACCTAAAATACGACCAATGAACTCCTCAAAACTCGTTAACTTATGATACAAACTTCACACCAGGGAACACATTTTCAATTTATCTATTTCCAAGAATTCCTGAAATAAGGGGGGAAAAAAAACCCCAAACTCTTTTTCTTGTGTCCTGCAGATTAATTCCTTGTACCAAGGAGAGAACTGTAGGGACTATCTCCACCTGAGAGCACATGGCTAGGTTCTCTGGCTTTCAGATCAAGGGTTCTGGAGTCTATGTTCTTCACTGACTCTACTGTTGACACAGTGCTTTGCAAGAAAAAAACCTCTGGAAGAGAGAAATTCAATACCATTTACGAGGCTGTAAATTCCTAGTGAATCCTGCTTGTAGCCCAATGCCCATTCAGTGCAGGTTGAGGATTACTGGTGTAGTTTAAATGTGGTCTGAAACAACACTCTCCGGGCAGAAGTTGGATGAAAGCTAGAAATGTAAAAAAATAGATAAACAATCCCTCCCAAAACATACAAACACAACCAAACATGACATCTCAAACCTCTTTTTCTTATATGAATAGCAATCACTATAGATACAAAAGCATCGACTGCAACAGAAGATGCTCCTTAATGTTAACTAAATGATAATTTAAATAAGACATGACTATCCTAATGTGACCTCATCCATACTTCCAGTTGTTCTACAGAAAGATTGAAAAAAAAACCCCCACAAACGGGCAGAACAAATTTAAGTAACCAAAATATAAGAAACTTCTTAAAACAGAAAACAGTTTTCCCAAAGTTTGAACCAATTTTCACAGATCTAAATAAACATATTTGATAGCCAGCATTGTCTCCTCCTTCTTCCTTTCACTGATAAGTTGACTCTCCTTATGACCAACATGTATCATAGTACCTTACCCACACACTTGCACATATGATCTCTATTGTGAGTAGAGTATCATCTACATGTTTCTGATCCAAGGTAGTAGATATTATATTTGAAACAGAGTTGTTCTCAATACATCTTTAAATGTTATAATTTAAAAGGGAAAATATGGATGCAAGACAATTTACTACAGGTGTACAGGAAAGATCTTTGACAACCTAATTTTCCTAAAACATTCACTGAATTACACCAGAAATAAAAAAAATATACTACTTCTCTCAAAGGAGAATAATTTTAAAAATTAAACATTTAATAAAAACAAATTATTAGTTGCAAATGGGCAGCATATAATACAGTTTTCAAACTGTCAACATCCAGGCATCATACAAAAATTCAAGGGCAGATACACCAAAGACCAAGACAGCTCTTAAATCTCCTTCCCTCCTTGACCCTTTATAATTCTATGTGAGAGTATTTGCTTTATGAGATCTGATAGCTAATATAACTGCTTTGTGATCATTGCACAAAGATATCTGCCTATTAGGTGGACAGGTACCTTTGAAGGGCAACTTAGAGAACAGACATCCATCCTCATCAATTTTTGCTTAAGAAACACTTTCTAAAATACATGGCTCCTTCACCTCTGAATTTTCATTTGAGCTTTTTACGAAAAGTTAAGCAACCAGGGGGGAAATTACCCCACAGGGCATCTTATTTAATCTGACCTTTCAGATCGTTGATCCTTTTCTAGCTGCATTTGCTATTTTTGTGTCTTATTTGAGTCAACTTTATTTTTCTGAACAAGCTTTTCCTTTCTGGCACCCATTAAACATTTTATGAAGCTACGTGAAGTAATGTAGTAATAAGTGCAGGAAGGCAGGTGACAAATTCAAATCAACAGCATTAATTTAACCCCTGACATTTGACTAAAAAGATTCAACTACCTTGACTAACATAATGAATTGTACCTAGACAAGGTTTGTAAGCCTGAACTGAAACATAACAGCCAACCATGGATTCATGTAATTGTGGGTTTAGGATATGTTGGAAGAAGATGGGAATGGAAGGCAACATGTAGTATAGCATGAGGAAGTATTCCTTTGAAGAGAGATGTTAGAAAGAGTGGAACCTTAAAAAAAAGGAATACAGTTTATTTCCATTAGGAACTGGAAATTGGAAGAGATTATTTTTTATCTTTTTTACTTGCAACGGTCAGGACACAGGTATTCTATCTAAATGTTTGTGAACTTGTTTTTATCAAGGAGGATTTAAGCTTGAGAAAATATATGTACCCTATTATACCACTAGCACTTTCTCACTTAAAAACACTTTTACCAA
>WAAB01006328.1:44852-72548 GCA_013389865.1 Piaya cayana | reverse complement strand
GTGATCCTTCCCCTCTCTGCAGCAGTTATAAAGCTGTGCCTGGAATGCTGTGTCCAGATATGGGCTCCCCAGTGCAGGAGAGAGATGGATTTACTGGAGACTGTCCAATGCAGGGTCATAAAGATGACTAAAGGGATAGGAGCATCTCTCATATGATGAAAGGTTGAGAGGGGTGGAACTGATGATCCTGGAGAGGAGAAGAGGTTCAGAAGGATCTCATCAATGTGTATGTTATCATGTATATTAATACCTAAAGGGAGGGTAGAGAAGGTGGAGCCAGTGTCTTTTCACTTGCACTCAGTGACAGGGCAAGAGGCAATGACCACAAAGTGAAACACAGGAGGTTCCTTTGCAATATAAGGAAATAATGTTTCGCTGAGAGGGTGAGGGAGTACTGCCACAAGCTGACCAGGGAGGTTGCATGGTCTCCCTCTTTGGAGATATCCAAAAGCCATCTGGACATGGTCCTGGGCAACTATCTCTGGGGTGGCCCTCCTTGAGCCCTCTGGGGTGTGTACCAGATGACATCCAGAGACCTCTGCCAACCTCAGTCGTTCTTTAATTCTTTGATGTCTGTGATATTCTGTCTAGTCATCCACGAGGAAGGAACCATCACTGAAAATATTTATTGAAACTTACAGGCATTCATCTTCAACATGACACCATCAAAACTTGTGCAAATCCTGTCTGTGCTTTATGCTTTTCACCTGATGTTTGCCTGTTTGCCTGATTATCTCTTCAATAATTTAACTATACTATGCAAGATATGTTAAGGCATGAATTTAAGTTGCTGTAGCTCTGCTGACATTATGGTCCTGTTAGACTATATTTACAGCATTCCACAGCACAGCAGGATTAGCATTGCACTGTGCACCACCAAGAGCTCAAAAACAGCTGTAGTGAGGACTGGGGTCCTAAAGGCAGTGTAGCTAGTATCAGCTGGCATAACCACTACATGTGCTCTGGTTGATTCAACAGAATTATGCCCTGAGTATGGATTTTTGCTGTATTTCCATCTTCAGTAAACAATAAAATAAATATTGCTACATTATTGCTTGATACTTGTAGTCAACATGCAGTAGTTAAGCTAGTTCAACTCTATCAGTTAAACTAGTAACTGCTTGCTAGTCTAGGAGCGCATGTTGGTTTCAGGCTGCATTTTCCAATCCTTAAATCCACAGATCATCTATCTCATTACAGAAGGAACAGATACTGACTCTACCCTTATATAAAGCATAAAAAAAATTGGGAGATTTTCAGTAGTTAAACTTTAATGCTACCAGAAGGTAAATTATCTGTAATTTAGAAAATATTAATAACATTTATGAGCACATTTAAGCTCTAGAAGGAACGAGACTTTGCTCCTACTATGGTGATAGAAGATACAAGTTCAAAACTGGCACATCTTTCTGAAGAACTCGGGTATCTCTTTATGTGCATCAGATAGTAATGAATAAACAAAGTTTAATTTTGTTCTGTGTATTTTCAACAGCTTTTCTAGTATGCAATTTTTTTCTTCTGTCTTTATGCAGGCATGGCAGGGAGAAATATGTCCCAGACAGGACAAATTAAAAACAGTTGATGAAACAGGAGAAAAGCTGTACTCAGTCCCTTTACCTTAGTAAGCTGTTCTCAAAAGCAGCCATATAAGGGAAAGAATATAATAGGAATTTAAAGTGATAATTCCACTAACGTACTGTTCTGTCATCTTACACTCTGCTACTGAAGTACTTCCTGTGCTGACAAGTGTCAACTCCATCTTCGTATTTTACATACTTTAACCAAAGTTCTTTTCCATAAACTGCAATAATTACTTTTTCAACCTACTATGGTACTTTGACATCTACAGCATCTGGTGGGAAATTATCTCGGTAGACAATTATGCCTTCTGTGAAAAAGAATTCATTCCTGTGTCAAACTTGCTGCATTTATTTTAATAACATATCTATGGTATTTCTGCTCTAAGAAAATGCGTAAACATTGCTGTTTCTTCTCCAAGACATTGACTATTTAACACACTTCTAACGTATTTCCTTCTTTTCATGAATGAAAAGGTTTTGTCTACCTAATCTTACTTCAGCTTGCAGATTTCCCTGAGTCCTATCTGGTTCTAGGATGTCTGTTCTGAGATAGGGATGACCAGAACTTCTCACAGATTGCATCCAGTTATATATTAATTATGACTTCAAATTACTTACATATAGTTCTGACTGACTTCAGATGAGAAAGCATCAAGTGATTTCCGTAGTGATTAAAAAGTTTGATTTATTATGTGGTTTTTACTTATACAAAAATAGAAAGGTAAACCTTTAAAGATGCTTGCATCAATTTGCTTTTCTGGTGTCTGTAAATTACATGCTAAATCCAGCAAAAAGTAATTCAAATAGCAGGAGCATATCATCTCAGATAGTGTCTCTGTGTGTATATAAGCTGAAGACCTTACATACACCTGAAAGCTTCAGAGAGTCTCAGTTCACACTGCAGTATAGCTGATGCTCTAGAAAGCAAGTAGTAGAGGATAACTGCAAGAAAATATTGAAATACCTATGTTAGAAATGGCTGTTTTGGTAGCAGCAAAGTTCAACATTTAAAATACAGAAGGAGATAGGCTTATTTCACCTCCTTGATAATGAACTTCATAATAAGCACCTTCAAATGAGCGAACAACTATTACAAGAACAAACATGAAGGGAGAACTGGTGCCTATACTCAGTGATTTAACCATTTTAAAGCCTCTATTCCATCCTTCAGAAACATCCTTAATGAAGTACTAGCTTCTCCTAAGGCTCAAAAAGTTGCCCTCAGCACTCTTACAGTGTTTCTGCACTTTTGTTGATGAGTTGTTGCTCAGCTGTCATCGCAGTGGGACCTCTCCATTTTGTATTTGGCTTCCTGTCATCCCATTTCTTGTAACTTGAAATTGTGATTGCTGCAGTCATTAACCTTTCAATCCAATGGCTCTGTGGCAGGCCTAGTACAAGTGGTGCTTCACAGTAAATTGCACAGAATTTCAAGCATACACTCAATATGTGGTCTTTCTTTCTCTTTTGTCAACTGATAGGTCTCTCAAAGTTCTAAAAATTTTCCTGAGTTCTGGCACATTTCCATTTTAAAAATATTTAGAGAATGCTTTTGATGCACAAAAGATACTCCTGTGCTAAACTTATATGCTAATGACCTCTTAATTTTGGTTGATTCTTCTCATCAAAGATTCTGTCAAATTCTGTGTTGGGAAACTACTAGACTTTCTTTAAAAAGTGAAAGGATTTTTGATTAACATTAATCTTATCCAGATTTATGTCAGAGAAAGTGCAAACTGAAGTCATGCATGCATAAAAATGTCCCTGGATATATACTGTAGCTTTAAATAGGTAGCTCCATACTTGTGACATTTATTGGGAAAACATCATTTCTAAGGTACCTTTTTTCCCTATTGCTGTTAGGAAATGAGGCAAACAATAATAGTAAGGTAATAACCCTGATAATGTTGCAGCTCAAAGATAGGTTCCCGGTCACACTACCCATCCATGTAAGAATACATTTATGCATAAACCAAAATCTGGTAATGTTTTCAAAGATATTTCAATTATGATTTGATGGAAGAACTATATTACTGTATTTTGCATTTGTAAGTCTCACAGAAAGTGCAAAGAAAGCTTATTTTATAGGTCATAAAGCTCATTTATTGATTGTCTACAGCATTTGAGTTTTGCATGATATTAAAAAATGCAACTACTCTCATTGTCCTTTTCTGGAAAATTCCATACCTTTTGTTTGTTGTTCTGTTAGGCTCTTGTGAGGATAAAGTGGTTGTTTTATCTATTTAACTGTATTTCCAATCTAATGAGTAGGAAATAAAATCATACAGTTCATGTCAATTGGGTTTATCCATCTTACATATATCTACATACCCACCTGTAAGAATATTCATAGGAAATTTTTTATAAGCTGGGCTAAATGACATCCAGAGACCTTCCAGCAAAGAGTTTCATCAGTTTGTGATCTGAACTACCCACATTCAGACTAGATAAGTAATTTAACGTATAGGATTAGCTACTGAAATTAATTACTGTTTCTGTATTGTGTACAGCACCCCAATCCCATAAAAATCTCTCTTACAGTGGGAATTTTCACATTCTTTGCTGTAACAAGTCTCCATAAATAAATAAAATCTGCATAAATACTTACCATGGAAATTCAGACTAATGTTTGGTATGTCTTTATATCTAGTGACTGTTGGCAGTGAGACATTAAAAAAGAATTTTTGATCAGTGAGACACAGAATCTTATGTCATGATTAACATTAACTGACAAGAAAGTCAAATCCAAGGTTTTGATGCTGATCTTCAAACTAATTCTCTAGTTCTAGACCTCATATGATAAGTGCCCACATTATATATTAAAAGCTGTCTAAAATTATCTGTGCTCAGTCCAGTAGAATGATGTAGAAAACTTAAGTTTAGCACCAGCTCTCGTTACATTCAGTTTGTTCAGAGACAATGAACTGCAATTAAGAAAGCCTTCAGGATGGTAAGGAAGCCACTTACACTGGCTAACATAAAATACCAGTTACAAATATTTATCCCTCTCCAAAGCCTCTCCAAAACCTCTTTTCACCCTCCTAAATACTAGGCATCTTCATGAGCTACAGTGATCTGCTGAGAATAGATGCCTGAAGCAAAAAGGTAGCTTTATCCACAATTGTTATAACAGCCTGGTAGTTTGAGCATTTTCCCGTGCAATGGGAGTTTTAAAAAAGTGAAATTAAAATTACAAATTTGATAGAGGTAATTGGGAATTAGAAGATCAGAATTGAGTTGGTGCACTGAATAGAAATTATTTTCATTTTAGAAATCATTACTGCAATTTTTGTTTAATGATGAAGGCTACATATATACTGTGCATTTTGCAGTATATGCACTAGCTTGTGCAAAACCTGAAACATTTCAATGTAATTTTTAGAGTATTGGAAATAAAGTTTTCAGACTGGTTTACATTCTCTTACATACATTTATGCATGATATTCTAAGAATACCAAATATATTTGTTTTGCTCATTGCAACTGGAATTTGGTAAGAAAGGAGGTATGAGAAATGTATCTTGGTATCCTACTACACCTTTAAAGCTATTCTGTTAGTACAGTCTCTGATCTATGACTAATAGAGATGTAGAGTTCTGTCTTACAGTTCTGTCTTTCACTTCTGTCTTTCAGGTATAGTTTCTAAGATAACCAATGTCGTGACTAGAATTCATTTAGTACAAATAGAAATGTGTCCCATTTTATTATATTCGTGAGATGCTAAAAGCTGACAAGGGGCATAGGCATTTGACTACAAAAGAGATTAAAAAAATGGATGATAGAAGGAGTTTGAATACCACTGTGATGATCTAAACAGAGGTTTTGAAAGATAACTCCATTTTCCTTGTTTCCTTACTTAACCTTCTCCACCTATTCTGAAAAATAAGAAGGAGCAAAGACAACATAATCCTCTTAGTTTATATCTCTGGAACACTGTGTATTATGAAATAGGTTTCACCCTATGAGAAATAAGGCTTTAGCTTGGATCATCTATCTCTGATCATAAGTGTATCCCATCTCACAGAGCCCATAGGATATCTTCAGTTCATTGTGATCCTATTCAGTTTTACACTGAATTTGTGTGTTTGCATTGCAATGGGTAAATGCAGATTCAAGTTTATTACAGAGCAGAGGACAGTGAAGAAAACAAAACAAGGCATGAGTGACAATGGCACTATTGCAAATGTATTTTGCCCCTCACATTGGCCTTCCAAATCTTGTTCTTAAAGACAAAGTAGTTTAGAGCTTAAATACACTTTTCATCTTCCTCCAGGAGTCGTAGGACAGCAAGGAAGATTTCATTTTACCAGAAGTCAATGCAGTTGCTTTTCCCTCAAGATTTGACAACTGTCTGCAATAGTCTTCGGAAGAAAAGTATAGGTCACTTGAAAGGTTTCCACCTAGTTCTCCTGGCTAACATGAAACAACACTAAAACTGTTTGACCTGTATCGCTCCGTGACCTTGACTATCAAATAAAGGCTGAGTTGCTCTTACTGGGTAATAATGCATGAAAGATGTCCATTGTGCTGAAAGTTTTTATGGAGATGCTGGCTCCTATACAAAAACAGTGGATGAACAGCAGTGTTATGGACACAAAGAGAATGCATATGCAAAGAAATACCAATAATTTGTCTTTTTAAATAGATGCAGTGGTGGCATCTGAGTGGGTTGTGCCTCATGCATATGAACCTGATAAATTTGTAGCACAGAAATGCCAATAAATTACAGATGGGAAAAAAGGGAATTCGTGTATCTTACCAGGAAATCAAATAGTAATAATTCAAACTGGAAATAAACACATCCTCATGTTAGAAACCTCTAGTGACTTGCTGAGCCTTAATAAACTGAACAATAGAAAAATGCACAGTGTAACTCCAAGCAAGGAAACCTAGAAACTGGATACTCTGTGTGCTGTCAACAGACAGATTTCTGTAAATCATCTTTTTCTATCTAGAGAAACTTTATTAAGACATCTATAATGCACATAGCTAAAACCTCCATTTTTAAAAATGGTTATTATTTACTAGTTGTGCTTCAGATCAATTTTTTTTTTCTTAATTTTTACATCACTGAAGAAAAAAATTAAAAATTAAACTCTTGCAATTTTGTTATGTTTCGAAAGCAGTGGCACTCATTTGCTAGGGGCATAAAGGGAACATTTTCGTATTTCAAACAAGACTATGTGAATACCTTTTAACAAAATGAACAATAAATAATACTTACATTCATTATATATTTCCTTCAGGAGTTAGTCAAGAAGCTTGAAAATTTTCAAATAGAAGAGTAAAAAAATTTTGGAGGTACAGTTTGACAGACCTAGCATATAGTTGTCAGTTGTGACAAATTTATAGACCTTAATGCATTCAGTGGAGATACTCATTTCAATTAGTCTCGCAGTTGCTGGCAGAGATTGAAATCTTCTTTTTGAAAGTTAATAATGAACTCAGCTCCTACATTTCTATTACTCTCATGACTTACTGCTGTTCATGGAGATACTTGATTTCTTGTTCTCTAGGGAAAAACTGTCATGTGGCATAGCAAGTATTGTCTTCATGATGGTGATTGTTTACTTCTGAATTATCTCTGAAAAATGTAGATGCCAAGTCGCTAATTAAGCAGTATATCAAGAGCGTGACTTTAAGCATCTAGTATTGATAATAGTGGAGAGCACCAAATACCTCTAAAGTTCTTCTATACTCTAAAAAAGTCAAGGTTATATTTTAGTGGAACTGTATTTCTTTGTGTGCTTGTCGTTCCATCCTGTTTGAAACTGGCGGTACCCTGTCCTGTTCGCTGATGTGCTCTCACCCAGGCTCATGATAAGGCATAACATCAGTCATACCAGGCTGGCACTTGATACAGAATATATACTACTTCTGCTCTGCCAGCCATCTGCTCAGTGAAACTCATCTGCTGGTAGAGACGTTCCCTACTACAGAGCTTTTAGGTGCTGTGGGATATCTGAGGAATAGAAATATTTATGTACTAAAACATGAGCAGCAAAATATCTTCTTTGTCTACGGCTCAATGCAGTTACTTTTTTGCTGTCTGGATTGAGCATTAAAAGTTTGGCACTTAAGTTATATGAAATTGTTGTGTTTGGGTTTCTGGGCGATCGCTAACATAAAAGAAGTAAAATTTGGGGCAATGCACCACTGGTGATGTTGTCATTTAAGAAGTTAGTAAGTAGACAATTCTTATTCTCTTTTCTCCTACCTGTCCACTTTTCTTCATGAGGTCAGATGAATACTAACTGCAACTGCTCTAAACACTGCACTTTATAACACACAGCTTAGCATAAAAACACTTAGTAAGCCAATTCATCAGTTGATAAAAGAGTGTTAAAAAAATCCCACTACCTGCAATTCTTGCTACTAGTTTTCTTACTTTTAAAGAGCATTTACACAAACTATTATAATTCCTTATTAAATCCTGCACTAAGTTGCCTCCCTGTTACACTGTAATTAATGGACACAGAGTGGACACAGGTGCTTTTAGGTGGGCATCACAAGCATGGAAATGAGAGTATAGGGAATGAATACATCTTCTGATGCTTCTGGATGCTACAGTTAGACCATTTAGGTCCTGATTACTTCAAAAATTTATAGGCAAAAATCTTATTTGTACTGGACTCAGGAATCTGTTCAAGATCTCAATTATTTCCAAGTAATTATGGATCTTTTTTATTTTTTTTTTTCCTTATTTAAACTCCTGATGAACTTAAACAAAATCAGCAGTCAGGTTTGGTCAGAAGGCAGTGACACCATCATAAGTGCCTTCTTGAGTTCAACAGAGTTAATTTCAGATTAGAAATGACTTTACATCTGTATCTGTGCTAAAAATAAACAGTAATACATCTTAAAATAAAACAGCAAATCACAAGTGCCGAAGCATCAAGGTCAATCTGCATCCTTGGGTCAACCTGCATTTACCTTTGAGTAGAAGTCCAAAATCCAGTAGCTAACAGAGTCTATATCCTTTAGATCAGCTTGACATTTGCAGAGTTGTTCTGCAGTCTTATTATGTGAATGATTCTCATGTTAACTTTCAAGTAAGGGAATTTATTCAACCCATTTAATTCCACTGTGAAATATACTTAAAGGAACTTACATACAATGCATGTAACAGAAGAAACAGGAGCCACTAACTCAGAACACAGCATGATTCAGTAAACACAGCATGAAACTAGAAGTCTAAAGACTCTAGCCTTTTGGTTCTCTGGCTTATTAACTATCACACACCTTTAAAAATCTTTAACTATCACACTAAGAAGCCTTCTGCATTGCAAGAGAACATTACAACAGTGCTTCGCTGCCTGTGCAGGCTCCACATTGACTACTGCCTAATTTAATGTCTCTGGTCTGACAGGAAAAACCTTTTAAAATGGTCCCGGCTATCTGAGAGATTGCTTCTCAGCCTTTAATCAAAGAATCTGCAAACACATTCTGGGAACAAAGTGGGGAGCACCAGTAGGGGGGCTGGTGGCTGTGGGAAACTGAACTTTCCCAGGAGCTGGAGATATCAAAGTTCATCCTTACAGGAGAGAGAAACGAACGCTGAAATACTTGGCGTTAAGAGTGAAATGTGTGTTCTGTGGGCAGTATATTTGAGTGAGACCATTTACCCTTCCCTGACTGAGCTCCATATCTGTCAAGTGGAAATAACGGTAACTTTATAGCTGAAAAAATGATCTAGTAATCACTCTACATGGAGATTCTAAGAATTATTTCCTTGTTCCATTTATGCATCCTTGACACTGTGACCAGCTTCACTGTGTCCTTAGAAAAAGAAGCTTCAAGATTATTTTTTACAAGTAAATGCCTACTAGCTGGGTATAGCAATATTTGTCTCTGGCATGCTGTCTATCAGCAATTATAGGTATCAGGACAACAGACATGTGATCATGCTTGTGATTAAAAATGTCAGCACTAACCACTGAATCTAGGTGTACAGGAAGTGTATTATACCACATTCAGATCAATAAGCAGGAAATTCAGCTTCAATTAACTGCCAGCTGAACAACCCGTCTCACATTCTTTTTTCACCTCTTTCCCAGGTTTTCAGGGCATAAACTCTTTTTCAGTGTTTCTCCATGTCCTGAATAATGAATCCCCAGTAAAAATCAGAGTACAATGGGTGATTCATTACTACTCACAAAGTTTTAAAACAAGCAGTATTTGTTACCTTGCTACAGAGCAAGATGAGAAAGAAGAGAAACTCAGCATAAAACAACAGAGAACTTTACTATGAAAAAGGATGCAAAATCAGATTCAACTTGGCATCACAGAATAATGGAAAATTTGTTCACCAGTTTTTATCTTCCTCTACAGATTCACAAATTGTGGATGTTTGTAACATTTTGCTCCTGAATTAATATTGTTATTCTTCTAGGCTAAAAATCCTGCTTCACTTACAAGTCAGTTGCAAAACTTCATTGATTTTAATTGAACTTGTTAAAATATCATGACGATTTTTTTACCCTCCTTATAAGTTTTGCACTATAAGAAAATGGTGTCTCAAGGATTACAGAGCTCTAGGCAGAAACATGTTAATTCCAGTTTTGTTCAGCTGATTTGGCCCCTACTACATTAACTATCTGTGATGAAAAGAACTGCATATTCCTTCATTCTGTCAGACAACTGCAATTTATGGTAATTGGCTCAAAAATCGTCCAGTCCCAGAGGAAGATATCCCCATAAAATAATACCAAAATGTATTCTAATTATTATTTTTCACCAGTAGATAATCAAGTATCTGTCCTGGTTTTCCTGTGCTAGAAAAATCTGATCTCTTTTCTGGTTTCTTCAAAAATTTTTTTTTCTTTCCTCCTTCATTAATAAGTCATGAAAGAGTATGCATCCCAATAAAGGTATTCATACCATTCAGCTGAGAGTATGCAGGACTCTTCAGAACTCTCAGATCTGGAAAAAAATGGAGGTTTCAGGTTTTGCTCTGCAAACAAAATGCCATTCTCGATTTGGTCATTGCCTTCTGCATTCAGAGTTCCTGGGAGCAACATCTTTTGAGAAATCTCAGGGCACTCTTAAGTTTCCTGCTTCATTTCCCAATAAAGACCTAATTAGGATCCTAATTTGAAGCCCATCCCTTTTCTAGTAGCGTAACTGTCAATACAAAACAGTCCATGAACAGGCTGGAAGGTTATGCACAAGGATCAATTAGGTTCTTCTGTTTCTTATCTCTAAGTATCAGAATTCTCCAGATCATCCCTCAGACTTGATCAAATAACCGCACTGAATCTGATTTCCAAAAAATTTGCTGCACTTTCACTAGTATTGAAAATAAATAAATCAATTCATACAGCATCTGCCTCACTGAGCAAAAGTCGTAATACCATTCCCTGTAGTGGAGCCCAAGTTTATAGCAGCTTTACTTTCTTATTCTGTTTTCAGGAGATACTGTTAAGGAACAAAGACAAATTTTTTTTGTGCTGTAAACTTAGCAGGCTGTGCAAGAAACTTTTTATGCCCAGCAATTTCAAGCTCAATGAATCTTCATAACAAATGATACAACTACAAGAAATGAAATCTCTTTCTTAGACCTACCCTACACAATAGATAACTTTTTCAGGTGTATCTGATTATCTAGTTATCTTTTTCCCTTCTAGTTATCTGGGAAATAACTTTTCCTTCTTTTTTGTTTCTTTGTGCTGTTTGTGTTTTCACAAAAATATGCCAGCAAACATCTGTCACTATTTATTTAAGTTTATCTCAGTATTCAGTTCCCATAATTTAAGTTGTATTACAGATTTTCCACATGCTTCCAAAAGCAACTTATTCAATATTCACATTTGAGACAAGGACAGCTTCAGAACAGTCTAAAGATTTATGTAGTTTATTTTGTCTGTGCTAAAAAAGTGGATAGGTCATATTCCTGACTAAATTTCAAATTCCATTCTGGTGCTTTTCTCATGTCTTTTACCAAACAAACAATATCTCTTAAGTAAGTAACAATGGTACCTCCTGTCCTGTCTTATGTAACTGTTCATTCCTTGTTCTCAAAGGCATTTAGATTTATGTCCTGAAGTATCACCACAAAACTCACTTTGCTCCTTCCGTGGTCACCAGAAATGGTAGAACTCTTGTGCTTGAGTATCTTGTGGACCCATGCTCTGAGGAGCCCTTTGAGCAACAGAATAAAGCAGATGTTTTTTGCGTTGTGCTGGTAGACTGGATGAGGATGAATGTGACACTGAAGTTTCGGTACATAAAAAAGGGAGCCTGTGGCAGACATTGAACACCAGAGAGCCTCCAGGATGAGTCACATTGCCCTTACTGTGTGAAGAGGAAAGAAGCATTTCTTCCCACGAACTGCATCTCTCTCACTCACAAGCAGCTTGGTACATGCCTTTGCCTCAATTGCTTCTGATTCTCACCACTGCACTTGTGATTCAGGTCCTATTTATGCTAATGTCAGGCTAAGCTTTATGAATATTTATGTAGATAAACACTTTTGTTCTTACATTTGCAATGCTGGGGCTCTTCTGAGAAAAGTGTTGTTAGTAGTGGAGAAAGCAAATAACTTTGTTAAAGGATGAATGTTTTACTATATAAAATATAAATAATGAGTACATGTTTGATTTCTGTTTTCTAACTTGCTCCCCATAGACTTTTATGCTCTTCACCATTTTTCCAAGCTGACAGGTTTCTGTAGGAGTTGAAATTCCTTAGTGCTTTTCATCATAGTTAGCACTGATGGAATATTGATCTGTCTGCCTTTACCATTGCATGTCTTTGCCAGAAACAAAGAACCACCACTCTGAAAAATGTGGAAATAACATGAGTTAGGACATGGTTTTAGGATGAGTGTCTTTCATGCAGACTTGTGTCCCATTAATGCAAAAATCAGAGTTTTCTTACTTCATCATTTTAATGAAAATTTGACTTGGTGTCAGTATTTTGTATCAACATCCGGTTGACTGACAAACAGACAAAAAAATTGGATCAGAATTTTAAAGAGAATATAGTTCTTTTTTTGACCCCGACACACTGAGGTTGCTTCATTAACACCTTGTGCTAAATCTAGGCTTTCTAATTTTTAGGTATGGTTATGAAATACTAGTAATCAGAATGGTGCAAGTCTGCTAAACTTTAGCAGAAAATTGTTAGTACATTTTCTTCCTCAGTGAATCTTCAGCTCTTTAGAGGGTACAGGGAGCTTCTAGGGAAAACAAAAGCATCAAATGAGCTTCTAAATTTTAACTCCCTCGTGTATGAAAAATAAAATAAAGGTCTCCATTGTAGGGAATTGACCTGTACTCAAATCTTGCTGTTAGGGAATGGTGATGTCCTTCATTATGCTGTTCTGCTCAATTCCTTGAGTGGGTCTAAGCACGTGCACCTAAGCTATCAGCAGTTGCCAGCAAGGAGTTATTCTTCTCCTCTCTCTGAAGCATGACTTATGCAACATTTACTTTAATTATAGCTCTCATCTATTTGTGAAGTCAGGATTGTAAAATGCCTTCCTGTAGCAACATGTGAGGGGAGAAACAGTAAGCACCTTTCAGATTCTAGGGACTCATCCATAAAAGTTTGGTGTGTCAGGCTTTGGGGTGAACTCTTTATTCAAATGTTCAGTCATGTTGTTTACTGTTGGTTTACTGCCAGTGCTAAGAATACGAAACTAAAAATTACATTAGTCAGTGGGCATTGCTAAACAAAGAATGGTGCTGACTTAAAGCGTTGCTGGCACCTCACCTACAGTATTGTGGAGGCAGCCAAAGTGTTGATTGTTATTTACTGTGTGAAGCCACACATGCTGGATGTGAGCCAGCTCCTTTATTTCTGCTTGTTTTCTTCTGAAATTGCCATAGCAAGTAGGGAGTATGAAGAGGCTTTTGTTCATTAGAGTATCTTCCAGTGGGAGGCTCAAAATCTTGTACATTTTTGCTATGCCATTGGGAAGCATTATTGTAATCCCTTCTATAGGTGGCTAAATAGAAGCAAGAAGTTTTGTGGTTTAGCAGATGAAACAAGGCTTGAAAGGAGTTTTTACGTGTGTTTCACCAATGGCTGTCAATGGAGATTGATGCTATAAAACCCACTGAATTCCATGATGTTCCTAAAAATCTAGACTGTTGCTGCTGAGGTATAAAATGAGTTTACAGCTTCTGTGACAGAAATGAGAATGCAACAAAACAAGGTGTTGTCTCTGTAAGCCTTTATCGGAAGTAATTCTAATGTACTTTAGATCACAGAGGAAAGATCAAATGAAAGGCTGAGCCTTCAGACCTAGGAATTAATGCACTCCATTTGGGGATGCCCTGAATTCTAGGTCCTCCTTCAAAAACTGCTTATGCTTTACACCTGTCGTGATAAGTGGGCAAATTCATATGAAGTCTTTAGAGTAGGGACTGAGACAAAAGACTGACTGAGATAAACATCCCTAAGCATTTCAGGTAAAACACTTTACTTTTGTATTACTCCCTGCTTCTTTCATCCTGTACACCTTCTATAAACTACAGGAAAAAATATTTCTTCACCTCCATTACTGGAGCTCCCAAGGCTTACAGTATATTCAAGTATACAAGACTAGAGTATATGTTATTTTATGTTCTGATCTATAAGGTTTAATTCTGCAGTAACTGAAAGCAGTACCAAGCTGTTTTAGTAATAAGTTTAAACCCTCTTGAAATCATCAAGTAAGTCTGACCCAAAGTGTACCTTTGGTCAATGTTATTTCCTCATCCTTGTTTGGCTACAGCATCTTTCTATATGATTACATGGAAGGTCTTTTTTTAAATGTAAAACAAGAACTGTTTCAATAAAGAAAAGTTTCCATGAAAGCTTTTTTTTGTAGCCCAGTCCTGAGAAACCTAAGATGAGAAATTTAATCATAAAAAATCTCCAAGAACTATTTCAGTTTGAATAGACAGGAGGTGGAATTAATAGCTGTCCCTTTCCTGGTAACATGAAAAGTAGCAGTGATAATTGAAATTAAAAACACTAGCAGTTTTCATTGTAATTGAATTGAACACGGGTTATTCATTAGAGAAAATGATTGGAAATCCATCAGACTAGAGACAGATCATTATAAACATACTCATTTATACATAACGTATATTGTAGTATATAATAGGGATAATATCCCACAGATGAAAATAATATTTATGCTGGTCTTAGAATTAAATTATTCATATGAGTAATGTCAAGTAGTGTAATAAATAAAAAAGTATAAAAAACCCCAAAACACACCAGCTTCTATTTTAGACATTCAAAATTTCCACTCCCTGAGTATCTTCATGTGTCTTACACATATTAATGTACTGGGACTCTCAACTCTCCTACAAAGTAAGAAAGGCTTCTCTAACATACTAATTAATCTTCATTTTACTCCAGGAAGCTCTTTTAGAACAAAAAATATATTAACTTCTTTCGGCTGTAACTTTGTTTAAAGTACACTTTGTCTTATACTTTACATGTGTTCTGCTTTAAATAGACATGGCATAATTATGGAGTATGAATTATACTCAAACAAGGATAATAATCCTGATTGAGTCTATTTCTGCTTTCTCTGGTATACCCAGATCTACATTAGCTTAGAAGATCTTTGTTTATCAGTACAGTATTAATAATTCATTAATTCAAATAAATAGAGGAAATAAAGCAAAAAGCTTCAATTATTTAAGGAAAAAATTCATGTTTCTGAGTTGTTTGAGGAATTATCTTCTCTCTGAGAAAATTAACCAATGTTCTGTTACTGGGTAAGTGGCACAAAGAAGAATGCAACTCTGTTTGTTGTCTAGAGTAGCTAGTAAGCCAACTACTAAATCTTTATAAAACTGTTTAAAACTAGAGGGGGCTTCTCTGTCTAGCAGAAGGAAAGAAATGACATTTTCTTATTTATATTGAGTGTGGTTTATGTGTTTAATCTGAGATGTCATGGTATGCATTTTCCCATAAGTCTCACTCTTATGGTTCCATCTGCACAGATCACCCCCAGAATAAAAATATTTCCTTTGAGCCTCTTTAATTGCCACTACTGATGATCAACATCCAACACACAAGTGTTCATAACTTTCTTTTGCCCATCTCTTTCACTACAGCCTGCCTCTGCTCATCTTCCCATCTGTGCACATTTCTTGGTAATTAACAGCAGCTCTTTCAACAGCTTTTCTGAAGAAAGGCAGGTAAGGTCTGGACTTGTTCCATTATATCATAGACCTGACCAGACCACGAAATGATAGGTGTAAAGACAGAATAAAATCAACTTTCATCATTTGTGAGGAGTTTGAGACACCATCCTGCCAATCATCCCCCGAGTCCTTTGACCAACTGGCTTTTATGGTAGGCAAACAGCAAAGCTGAAGAGAAACACAGAGGTGGGGGAGTAATATAATTGCCTGATCAAAAGAACCAAAATGGGTATCTCTTCTGTAGTCACTGCAATTCTCTCATACATTCACTGACTTCCTAGAAACTCCCTCAAAGCTCTTGTTTGATGTATTGAGGTGTTGAATGATAGATCTATACAAAGGAAATTAAATGTTTCTGTCATTCATCTACTTTCAAAAAGAAATCTTAAAACGCAGGAGCCCAAATACTGACAATACAGGAGAAGACACTGATTCAAAGGAGCTGTTCCAGAGAATTGACTGTCTACTATAGACTACAAAGACCTGGGATTTTAATTTTTTTTTCCTTTAGTCCATAGGAGAAATATCCCCTTGAAATTTTATGAATTCCTGATGTACAACACTTTACTTATAGCTCAGTCTGTGTGAATTCATTTCCCTCCTGGGGGTATCTATCTATGAAAGGAGAACAGCTGTTCTCCTCTCCCACATCATCTTCTGTTATTGCTTCTCCCAGAATAATTTAGAGCAAAGGAGAAGGAAAATAAAAGAAGCATAAATATATCTGCCTGGGATTTTTTAAAAATCTGTATTAATGAGAAAAGAAAAAGGTTTTTTAATTATCTATCTGTTCCCAGGATAGTTTTCTCAGTCTCAGTTTTTAGTGCTTTGTTCAGTTACATTTCAAATATTTCAAGAGAGAGGGTTTCTCTGAATTAGTATTTTGAGGCTGCTTCATGGGCTAGTGCTTCACATCTCTTTTAAGCATATCTTTTGAGTTATTTTTTAGACTGCATTTGCTTTTCCTTTAATGATACCAAAAACTTTCCCTCAGAAACTTAATTTTGTTTGTATCATCTACTTTGAATTCCCTCTAAAATAATTTCACTTTTACTAGCTACTGCAGGTTTTTTCTTGTTCCTAGTGTTTCTTCTTTGTTGGCCAATAATGTGACCAGCAGCAATGCCACCCAGCCCCTTTTCATGCAGATCACTTCTAATACTTTTTCTGCTTTTGATCTGAAAAAAACAAGTCAGTATCAGAAGTGAACCCTGTATACTAAGAGCACTTTGAGGACATGAAGTTCATCACACCACCACTCACTTAAAATTTTTCTGATTAATGTATTAAGGACAAGATAGGTTTATGTTTACTGTACAGAAATTACTTACAAAATTACAAATTTGCTTGGTCATTTGTTTAAATTATAATAGATCACAAACTTAATTATTCTCTGCATGCATCTCTAAAGTTGGTCAAAACTTGAGCTTAGGACTGTTGGTCTTCAGTATATACATCTTTAAAGTTAAATATATTTCCAAGTAAAGTCAATCAAAACTGATGAATTAATGTACAATATATGAATTATATAAATAAAATAATAAGTGAAATAAATAATTATATTTTCAAGGGAAAATATTAGGCCAGATTCAATGGCTTGAGGGAGAAGAGGCTGTTGCTATGCTCTTAGGTCTAACCAGCAGTGAGGCCAAAGATTTATTACCAGTAGGCACATGCGCATACTGCACATATATATATCATGTATATACCTGTATACCTGGCCAGCTGCACAGATGACAGGCAAAGACACAGAGCATTCATACGAATGCAGGCAGCACATACAGCCTCATCCTGCCCCTCTCTGTAGCTGAGCAGGATGGACATCCACTAGTGAGAATCCATACACACACACACACACAAAAATACACGTATGTACAGTGTGGAACCTTCCAGTAGCTGGGCTCTGACACTGGACTGAGATGTCCAGTAGCTGCTCCTGGATCCTAGTTTTCCCACCTGATGATGCCTGAGCATCAGAACCTCTGAGGCTGCAGAACCACTCCAGTTTCTGGTACAGACCCCCTCATACACACAGATGAAGCTGGCCAGGATTCCCCTGGTCCCCAGTAGCAAGCCCCTCATGGTGTCACTCTTAGAGAACCACTGGCTCCCAGATCATAGAAACATAGAATCACCAGGTTGGAAAAGACCCACCAGATCATCAAATCCAGCTTGTCTTTGTTAGTGCTTAAAAACTCTCAGTCACTGTAGTTGCAGCCCCAGGAACACACAGGCTTTCCAGCCCATAGTATGACCTCAGCTGCTGCAGTCATACCCCTGTAAACACCTGGAGAATGCCTACCCATGGAAGGTAGTAAGAAAACTTAACAGTTAACCATTTACCAGGATATTTTATCCCCCCATCCCTTTGTTCACCCATATTTATTCTGCACCAAGTCACAGAAATCCCTCCATTTCCCCACCTTTAGCTCCCCACTAAACTTTCCATAGTAAGTTCTGTGCAATCCCAAAAATGCTCTTCCCTTGCATTCCATGTGTCCCCTGAGGCGATAAGCCCCTTCAATCCAAGTATGGACTCATCTTGATCACACCTTGGCTCTGGTGTTGAGGCTTTCCTGGCATAACCCTGGCAGGGGCCGAGGCAGTGTCCCTCCCCTTTGTCTATAATTTGCATTTCCACTTCCCTTAGTGCCCTTGTCATCCTTGGGACTTGTGGAGGTGGCCTTTGATGGTCTGATGGCTCCTGGGATGTCCTGGGAGCAGCTGGGTCAGGGAGTTAGTTACGCTGTCCAACCTACCATTTTTCTCTGTGCGTCTCTGTGGGTGTGCAAACAAGCTTTTATCACTTGACCTAAGAAAATTCAGCATACAGCCAGTTGCAGCATGCTTATAAGATATAAACAATTTTATTAAGTGTAAGTAAAATATCAACAAGTTTAGTCTTGAAGTGTATTAGCTGGTGGTTTTGTTTTCTATTCTGCTTGAAGTACATTCAGTAGTCTGCAGACATGACTAAATCATTTTATAGTGTCAGTTGGATATTAGCTGAATTTCAAGGCCATAAGGTGCAGTGAAACTATAAAAAGCTAGTTTCTAAACTGACCCTAGATAAATAAAGTGCAGAATCCATTGAATTATCTTCTTCCTCTATCTATGAGATTTTTAGACAAATTTAGTGAGTATACTTCTCCTAACATTTTGTATGTGCAGGTCCACATCAGGACATTATCCACAACCATTCATTATCTGCAATTAAATAAAACACCTAGACAAAATAAAACTTATTTTCATCATACATACTTAGTTATATCATCCTTGATTATTTTTCTTTAATGTCCAGAAAAATAATTTTCCAATATTGTTTCTGCTTGCCAAAATAAGACCACCACTTTCTCATGCCCCATAAGTGTTGCAACTGCTGTGAGACCACTTTTTTCCCCATTTGTCATGAGAATTTACCATACCAGTTTAACATGATGCTATCAGTTATGCCTCCTCATACTGGCAATCCTTTCCAGAAAAGGGTTCTTTCTCTGCATACTTTCTGTAGCTTATGCTACAGAAATGGCATAAGGCAAGGTCCAACACAAAGTGATAATACAGAAAAATATTAGGAAATATGTTCTTTCATGCTTTTCATAGAATGTGCTATCTTTTAAAAGCGAGGTGGGATTTGCATCTGTCTAATTAGGAATTTGCATTTTTCTGATGCCTTCCTGGTTTGATCTTGGACTGTTACGTCTGACAAATGAGGTAATATTTGGTGATAACCTGCTTAAAGTTTGTCTGAGCAGGAGCTTATAAAAGGGAAGGAAAAATTAGTATCTGGAAAAGATTTTGCGGTGTGGGGATTCAGACAGGGGTTGATAGACCTGTTCTTCTAAGAACAAGGAAATGGTGATGCTCTATTGCCAGGTTAAAAAGAGACAGGCAGGAGCCAGAGGAATGACAAAGAGTCTCAGGGCCCTGGGGAGAGCTCTTCCTGCAGAGGAGCAGAGAATAAGTGCAAAAATGGCTGGGAACAAGATCTGTCCTACAGAACTGAATAGCTCCAAAGGAGCCCAGTGGACTGGCAAATCTAGAAAAGCGAGCTTTGGCTACCCTGGGATATTACATTAAGGATCAGGCAACCAAAANAATTAGTATCTGGAAAAGATTTTGCGGTGTGGGGATTCAGACAGGGGTTGATAGACCTGTTCTTCTAAGAACAAGGAAATGGTGATGCTCTATTGCCAGGTTAAAAAGAGACAGGCAGGAGCCAGAGGAATGACAAAGAGTCTCAGGGCCCTGGGGAGAGCTCTTCCTGCAGAGGAGCAGAGAATAAGTGCAAAAATGGCTGGGAACAAGATCTGTCCTACAGAACTGAATAGCTCCAAAGGAGCCCAGTGGACTGGCAAATCTAGAAAAGCGAGCTTTGGCTACCCTGGGATATTACATTAAGGATCAGGCAACCAAAAGAGCCACTTGAAACCAGCTGTTGTGGATTCACAGCTGTAGGAATGAAAATTGAACACCTTAGAAACCTTGACACTGAAATTTCCGTCTGCATGCCACTGTTACTCTTTGGCTTTCTTTGGTTACTTCTAGTCTTTATCTTTTTCTGCAGCTTTAATTTTGTGCAATATAACTTTACCACCCCTGCTCAGCCAATTATGTCAGCTAAACATGAGACACATGCATTTTTAATGACCTAGCAGCTTAATCATAACAGCACTTAGAATCGTATTCATCATTTCAACAAACCCACAAAATTTTTTTAATGTGAAGCTCATTTGAGAGAACTTTTTCTGCTTGTCTGTCTTTGATCCTCACACCACCACCCTTCTGCTTTTGTAACTCCTTACTCTCCTGATTGCAATTACCCTATGGCTACAGATCCATTACCTGAATAGCAATACCGGGAAGCAAAAACACCGTTACCTGAAATGTATTGGCAAAACATATAGAGGCCTTTAAGGGTTTAGGTTTTGAAAGCAGAAGTTGGTAATATTTATGGGTCTAGTTGGTTTTGGATCTAGTGTCATATCTGTACAACAAATATCTGCTTGGCTTAGCTACCACAGTACAATCCCTGATCGACACTGTTGTGACAAAAGTCTTCAGGGTGGATTTAGTGCTGATATCACACAGAATCACAGAATCACCGGGTTGGAAGAGACCCACTGGATCATGGAGTCCAACCACTCCCACAAAACACTAAACCATGTCCCTCAGATATGATTCATATCAACTGATATGAATGTGTCAGCTTCTGTGTCAGGCTACAAAAGGGCCCTTTCAGAGTGAAATTTATCTGGTGTTTCTCCTTATCACGTTAGATATGTTTCACCAAAGTCCTTACCTTTTCCGTTCTCAGAGGGACTGTTTGTACATCTAGATTCTTTGAGGTGCTAGTTCTAACACTTGTTTTATTTTTGAGGATGATCAAAGTAGGAGTAATTTGCGAACTGAGTATCACTGGACTTGTTCCAGATAATTTATATAGTGCTTAAATGCTTTAGCAAATGCATTTTCAGATTCCCTGAGTTCCACTGTTGTTAAATTTTCTATAAGCCTATAAAAATAACTCTACAATTCAAGGACAAACTTTGCTGATATAACACATTATTGTAGCCACACTAAAAAAAATGCTTCTGATAAAACTTTGACTAATTGTTTGCTGACAATTTTACTGAGCAATTTGACAACATAACAACTGATATCATGCAACGGGAGGCTGATATAGGCTAAATACAAATCATTGTGCACTGATAAGACATGAAATAAATGTGGTTGTTTTCTGAATAAAACCAGATATTTAGTCCAAAAACTCTAATTGTATTAGTGGAGTAATTAATTTGGTATTGCAGCGTATGAGGACTCTATAATTGTAATGTGGCTCAGTTTTCTGCAAATATAATAATCATAAGAAAGCCTACATTTCAATCACATATAGCAGAACTAACATTAGATATAGCAAATTTAAATAACCTTATATATGCAACTTTGGAAGTAGGGAGTGTATAAAATTAGAAAATAATTTTCATAAACCTCAAAAGTATTAAAGACTGAAAAAAACAGGCTTCAGAACTTACTGTTAGAAAAGCTCTGCCACATACACAGAGAACTTTCCAGGTCTGTTCAACAACACATATTTTCACTGAAATTAAGGACTGCCTCAAGCATCACCACACTTCAGGGTACCAAGAAGAGTGAAAAAGGTTTTCCTTGTATCTAATGTGAACTCACAAACCTCATACTGTGGCCACTGATCTTTGTTAAATTGTCTGCCCTGTGAACACTTTGGTTCCTTTATATCTGTTACTGCCCTTAGTGATGTTCTAGACTAAACAGGCCCAAATTCCTCAAGTCTCTCCTTGTGGCCATGTCTTGGTATCCCTAGTAGTCTTTGTGGCCTTCTGCTGAACCCTCCTCTCTTTCTTCACATCCCTGGGAGGACCCCAAGACTGTGTTCCTTTCTGTCCCCAATAGAGAGAGAGAATAACTCCCTCACACTTCTGGCCTTGGCTCAGTAGGTGGTTTATCTTATTTGCAGTAAAAATTCTTTGTTGGCCCATGCTGTACTTGACATCCATTGTAATCCCATGTCCTTTTTGCCAGTGCTGCCATTCAGCCAGTCACTTCACTGCTGGTAGGGAGCAAGGAACAATTTCTTCCCAGACACAGGACATTGCAATACTTGCTGGCCTTTGTAAGATGTCTGTTGGCCCAGATATTTTTATTAATTTGACCTAGATTATTTTATTAAATCAAGGCTATTTTTTAAATTCTCATAATGCTTTGATCAAAGCCCTGTTATGCTCACATGAACAATTAGGAACAGGACTCGGCTGTGAAAAGCCACTGCGGGTTTAGGTTGTATAGTTCTTTGTAGAATTAGCTTTAAAGTATACACCTGGTATCTCAAAATTACATACATATTCTTCCATTAAGTTTTGTGTTTATGGAAACTTTAAGTCTTCAGTCACAACAGAAGTACATGAAAAAAGAGAAAATATTGTTAGAGATAATAAGGTCAATGGACATGAACATATATCTATAATGAAGCAGAATGAACATTGACAGCAGATAAAGCATGAGATGAGAACCTGTCATGCAAAAGGTCATAATTAAAATATATTTTAAAAGCTATTAATACAGCTTGATCCATCATAAAAATTGTATTATACAGACAAAAGTCTGAGCTTTGAGTTTGTTTCTCCTTCATTCTCTTTCCTACATTTCACTGTTTCTCTCTTTTTGGGTTTACCTCTTGTCTAAAAAAGGGTCTTGATTAGATAGTGAAGAATAAACCATCTGTTGCAGTTTTCTTAGAAATATAAAAAAAAGACAGTGTAGAAAGCATGAAGTTTGTAAATAATTTACAGATTTTGGAGTGGTTGATAAAACCATGTGCTAGTGGTATAATTTCCCAGCAGTAAAATTGCAGGCAGGAGAGATAATCAAAAGGCAGAATGATATTTACTCTTCTGTGTCTCTTCTTTCTGTCAGTTTATCTTATTTTCTCTTTCAAGGAGAGAGGACTAGACTCAGGAAAAACAGTTCAAGATGAACTTTTCCTCCTTTTTACTCTCCTGAAGGAAAATCTAATGCATCAGCAATGCAATTTTAAAAGACCGTCAAATACAAATGTTCTTTAACCAAACAAATTATATGCAAGTCGAGAAATATAGGAAATAGCTTAAATAAGCTTCACATTTTTCTTTCAGACTATTTAATTATTTTCCTTCCTTCTATAACAATTTAATGAAAAGTTAGAAAATTTTTTTTTTAAATTATAGTTGGTACAATGGAAGAAGTCAGCAATACCTTGACATAAAGCCGTGGGGTATGTTTAACAATTACAATATTAAATTTCTTTCACTGAGCTAGAGAAATTGTTCCGTAAACACAATAAAGCCAGATTTATGAGTCAAGACAAGAGCAGTCTTGGAGATAAATTATGTTAGCTACATTGTATTTAGATTAAAATTATTTAAGAACAGAAGTGTCTGCAGTCTTGCATAGTCTTAGAGGAAAGATCCAAGTTAAAGAAAGAGAAGTTTCAACTAAATATTTCTGATAAGAATAATTGGCCAGCATCACAATTATTTTATAAATACCCTTAAGATACTGTTACTATAGATCTCTAAGGTGTTACTGGAAATGTTGTGTTAAAAAGCAGAGGAAAATACATGGGGTCAACCTAAACAAACTTAAGAGGTCATTCTCGGTTCCACTAATATGCAATTCTGTGAAAGTAGGTTGCCTTTTCAAGCAATGTCGCTTTCAAACGGTCTGGTGAAACTGGGGTTCATTGAGTGACAGAAATAAGTACTACCTTTAAATGAAGTATGTAGATCTCTAAAATCAGGGTGCTAACTTATCCAGAGCTAACAAAGAATAAGCCACAAAATTTTTTTCCAGAGTACCTTTAATTCTCATCTAATGTCATATTATTTAAGTGCAGTCAGGACATGGGAGTTTTATTCTTCACAACTTCAGACTAAGGACTGACATAATTGGAGTTGCTGGCATTTCTTATAAAAAAGGGAGTGGCCCTCTTTGCAAAATGAGCATATTTTGTACGTCCTTCTCTTCCAAAAAAAAGAGAAAAATTGCTTCACCTATGAATAGACAATCAAGTTAGATGAACCTAAATGCACATTTTGTCATTCATTATGCTCCTCAGAAAAAAAAATTGCAAAATCCAAGTTGTACAAATTCACTTTACAGGTTTTCATTTTAGTTTATTCAAAATCTGCCTAGCTTTTTGTCTGAAAGGAGATTACATGCAGAACAGATATGCCACGGCTTCTTTTACTAAGTTCTAAAATGCTGTGTTGTCCTTTCACACACACTCCCACTAATCTTAGGAGAAGGCTGGTTATTCTTCCTTGAGCCAATCTGGAAATAATGTAGAATATATACCAATATATATTTTTAAGAGAAATTTATTAAGTACCTTTGTTCCATTTTCTATGTTGAATAACTATATTGTTATATCAGTGAGTATCTGAACACTTCACTGATGTTTTCTTTATGGTACCTTGAATTCAAGTAAAAATATTGCTCTTTTCCATATAATTACACAACTCAAAAAGGCTTTACGTAGAAAGGCAAGCAGTATAATAAACCTGTTGGGGGCCACAGAGGCATTAGGCCATCTGACTATGGTCTTTTGGGGAAGCTGGTAAAGCAGATAGAGATGCTCTTCACACGCTGAAGGATAAAGATGCTAGATGCATTTCACTGTTCCTCACATTCCCCAAAGACTTTGGTTTGGAACGCAGTGTAGCCCAGTAATCGGTATATATCTGGTCTTACCAAGACCTGTGCTCTTAATTTTGCCTCCATCAGTGGCAGCCTCCATGACCAGGAACAAGTAAGTTCATACATCTGTCTCTGTGGCAGCTCTTTGCCTATCTGATCTGATCAAACAGAATTGCTTCTTGCTATGTGTTTGCACATGCTTAGTTATGGTGAAGAGCTGATTTGGGCTAAAGATAAGTGAAATAAATCAAAATAGTCCCAGATGTACAAAACTGGCATGTGTTTTTCTGGTGCTCAATCCATCTCTCAATAAGCCATATTATATTATTTGTTTCCTAGCAGAAGCTGTCAGAACTAAGAATAGTACTTGGCCTCACAAGAAAAACAGTTATTCCACAGTGGAAGATGTCCTACTGTTCTTTCTCTTCATTGAAAGCTATTTCCTTTCCCCAGTTTAGGACTAGGAGCACATAAGCTTGAGCCATCAGTCCAAATAACACAGCAATGGACAAAAAATAAATTAACACTCAATTTGCCTTTTCTTACTTAGCTTTGTTTCTAGAAATACTTTATTCTTAAAGAGGTTGCCAGGCTTTTTTTCTCCTCTCTGTGTTAAAGAAAGAATTAATGCAAAAGGCATTAAGTGTGTTGCCTGAAGTCACCTGCTCAGTCTGGCAAATACAGAACTGGAAGCCAGCTGTCTGGTCTTTGATTTTTGTGCATGACTTGGTACTTCTGCTTTTCCTTCTTCTTTACAGAAGTAATTTTTGTAAAATCCCCATTCTAATCCTCTTTTCTTCTTCACTTGCTTTCATTTTCCCTGTAATCACTCTGCTGTGACACTTTCTGCTTATTCTTTCTTACATATTTCAGGTTATGGACAAGATGTAAAGAGGCAAAAGGACACGCAAGGTTTGAATAAAATCTTTTGCCACAAGGTCTTTTGAAATCATTGCATATAAATCTTCAAGCAGAATACGACCTGTTGTAACAGTAATACCTAAGCGTAAATGCAGTTTACATTCCTGCTTGGTTTCTATATGCAAGTGCTGCTTATGGCTGTGGGAGTGACCACCCATGGCCCACAGTGACACCAACAGCTCCATGTGCTGCAGCAGAGCAGTTGCTGCTCATGTCTGTCACTGAAGACTCAAGACTGAAGTTGAGATATCAAAGAATCCCCAGGTTGGAAAAGACCTCTTGGATCATTGAGTCTAACCACAGAATTGTATATGGTACAGGAGAATTTTTTTTCCCATGGAAACTCTTTAGTAAGATCCTTCAAAGTCACACATATTTAACATATTAAAATTTGTTTGAATGTGCAAAACTAGAGTCTGGCAGCACGTTAAAGCCTCAGAGTCATGTATGTGTTCTATACAGATACATGAATGCTTGATTTGACTCAACTAGTTTGGATGATCTTCATTTCTTGTCTTTCACTTTTTTCAGGAATGCCCCAGTGGTGTTGTCAATGAAGAAACCTTCAAAGAGATTTATTCTCAGTTCTTTCCGCAGGGAGGTGAGTACTTGTCACATGTAATTATTAATTACAGTCATGTTTGTTAGTTCCCAAATATGACAAAAGAACCTGTTGTTCAAATTAACAGGATTGTTTTCTCAAGCTTTGTCTGAGCTCAGGGGGTACTTCCTTGATGGCTGGACACATTTTAAAGTATATATTTATGGATGAAGTGCAATGATATCTACAAGAAGACAGTCTTTGATTATTAAGTTACTACCTGTGTCTGGATACCTTTGAAAACCATGTTTCCCTAAATAGGTTATTTCTATTTAAACTTTCTAGAGTCTTTCCCATTCCCTTTTATTCCATAAATCTTTCACAGTTGGAATGAAAAGTGTAGAAGGCGCTACAGGTACCCTATAATATCAATGGCGAAACCCCTTGACTTCTCTAGGATTTCTCTACTTAGACGAGGCCTTTTTTTTGCTAACGTTAATTTCAATTAATTAATTTCCAGGGGTTCCATTAATTTCTTTATCTTCATTATCTTTTAGTACAATGAAAGCAACACAATAACATATAACAGTTTTTTACCTTGAACCTCAGATATTTTAATTTGTTTTCTTCTTTTCTTTCTCTTACTTTTACCATTTAATCCTCCCTCTCCATGTTCTCTTATAGCTCTTCAATCCTGCCTCTTCGTCTTCTCCCACAGCTCTTGAGATTTCCATGCTTCCCTGGGACTATTAATAGTGTTTTCAATTGTATTAAAAAANTAATAATAATAATAATAATAATAATAATGTGATATTTCATATTATTACACTTAGAATTGTTTATGGGCAGATAGAAAGCACACCTTTTATACAAGTAAAGCTAAAATATATTGTTAGAATAAATGTAATCTTAAAAGCCTAATCTTTATTAGGCCAGACCTAACTGTTGCAGAAAGGAAGGAATATTAATGGAGTTAAAATTGATATATACTCATTATTAGGTTCTACTCCTTTTCCTGGTGTTAATGCTCACCCTTCTGCTACTGTATTGGGCCTTTAGGGCAGAGGCATCATTTGGTGGGGACTACAGTGAACTGTTGGCCTCTGGAGCCCTTCTTTGGGAGGAATAGTATGTTCATATTGGCACTTTCTTCTTTCCCACGAATTCAAGAAACTGCTGTCATAGCTAAACTACAGGAAATAAAGGTGCAACCTGATAAGCCTCCATCCTGGGCAATAGTGCCTTACAGGGGGCACAGTTACACTGTTCACTGCAAATTCAGCAATGCC
>WAAB01006328.1:10455-36541 GCA_013389865.1 Piaya cayana | reverse complement strand
TCTTCTCCCAAGTGACAGGGGACAGGACAAGAGGGGATGGCCTCATGCTCCACCAGGGGAGGTTCAGACCATATATCAGAAAAAAAATTTCACAGAAAATGGCAGAGGCTTCCCAGGGAGGTGTTTGAGTCACCTTCCCTGGAGGTGTTTAAGGGACAGGTGGACGAGGTGCTGAGGGGTATGTTTTAGTGTTTGATAGGAATGGTTGGACTCAGTGTTCCTGTGGGCCTTTTCCAACCTAGTGATTCTGTGATTACTATGTTCTATTACTAGAGTTTCATGATCCCTAAGTCTGTATACTCTGATGAAAGTGAGACTCTCAAGCTGGAGTAATTTATGTAGTATAAAACACAAACTCATCAGTCTATCTGCATGAAACTACCTCTTCTTATGCCCTGAATGTATCAGTTTTGAGAGTAACTTATTTAATTAGTTTTGCCAGCTGTTTTTTCTTTATTGTGAAGGACAGAGTTTCAGAAAACCCACTGACCCATCTACTGAAGAGCTCTTTTGGCATATTAGCGAACTTTAGTTCTTTTTTCCATCAGACAGAGACAGATGTGAAAGCAAGGTTTATGCTTGTTGCAGGAATATTGTAACTGTACTAAAATGAAGATCTGGGCCTCAAGGCTATTTACATAGGCAGGAAAATTGAGGGTAATTAACTTCTGTCATATAGGCAAAAGTAGAGTACATTGCACTCACATGCAAATACCCCAATCAGTACCCTCAGTTTGTTGTAGATGCACATTAAAGCTATTCTAAATGTGATCTTGAGGAGAGGAAAGCCACTCAGTAATCCTACTAATTCTTAGTGCCTTATAGTACAAAGCTGTGCCCAAATGCAGTGGAGATATTTAAATATTTTAGTGGTTTTTAATAAAAAATGCATTTGTTTCTCAAAAAAAAATTTAATAATTCTTAGCAAAATTGTTGATGATTTTCTGATTGCTTTATTCCTGAATTGTTACCAAAGAATTTTACATGGATTGATAAATTAACGAACACATTAACTCAATTCCATAAGAGAGTCTAGATCATAAGATCAAACACAACTTTGGTGTAGCAACACTTATAAACAGTCTTTGTCTCCAAGGCAGTAGTGCAAGGATAGCAATTTAATGAATATACCCAAGTGTGATATTCTGTGTTCAACACAAAAAGTCAAGTCATGTAAGAAATGAGCTAGTTTTTCTCAGGACAGTGGTAATCTCATAAGCTTTTTAATACCAGCTGGTGTAAAGTACCTACAAAGAAATAAAATTCCTCTTAACAGCCGCTCCTTTTCAGTGATCTTTGGTTTATGTGTGCCAGGGTCCATCACTTCTGTGATGAACATTCATCACTTGACTCCTTTCCAAAATCCTAAGGGCTAAATCCAGAAATGGATTTAGATGCCTGCTTACTTTCTTCTTCTGATCTTGGACAAGACATAAAGGAACACATGATCAGGTGGAATAATTTTAAGCTTTCCTATGGGTTTGAGACAGCACACTATTAGACTTGTAAATTAATTTATTAATGAACTGGTTCTCCCCAAAGATTTACTAAAGGATAAAGCAATCAGGAAGTTGTCAACAACCTTGCTAAGAGATAATTAATCACTGCTGGAAAATAAAACAAATACAAGTTAATTCCAGATCACATCCAGAGGCTCTGTCAGCGGTAATGCAGAACTAAAATGTAAGCAGGCTCTAATACTGAGCAGAGGCTCCAGTACAGGTGCAGTAATAGCATTTTGCAACCCTTCAGTGAGACATCCCTCTTTCTTGCAGAATCAAAGGTAGGCGCAGGACAATCTGGCATTTAATAGAGGTCTTCACAGGTATTAGCAAGCTCAGCAGGAAACCAACAACTTAAAAATAAGAAGCTGTGGAATGGAGTAAACACACAGACTTCTGTGCTTCTAATACCCCTGTCACCAACAGAAGAGAAAGAAACATTACTGTCATGTCTCTGTTCAGACCTCCTCAGGACTTTTAGGTTCCTCTGCAACTCTAGATCTTATGCCCCCTTCCACATTCTCAGGTGATATAAATGTCCAAGCAGTACTGTGAATTTTGCTTAAAAAATAAATAGTTCTAAAAGTAGAATTCCTCTCTCCTCAGAAAACCAGGAAGGAAAACACATCTGGGTAGTCTAACACTGTAATGGGTACTTGGGTTCATGCTCTGTGCTAAATAATGTGCCTGATTCGTTTATCACTGAGCCAAATTAAAAATAAATTCAGAGTTGTAAAATATAATAGTAGAAGAAAATAAAATTATTTGATAACTTTGTAAAGGACTTCAGGAAAATGCAACATTAAGAATGTAAAATGGTGCAGAAAAGGTTTGAAGACATGGTACCGAATCAGAAAGGTTAATTGCTAATGCTGTAATGTGATCAAATCTGTCCTGACTAACTCGAACTTTTTAATACTTAACAGTACATTATTAAAGAGCTGTTTGGAGATCTAACCCTGTGACCCTCAATTAGTCATTGAGATGTAGACAAGACAAGTTGAGCAAAACTCTTTCAAGATTCATGTATCCATTTACCCCAAGGGGCACATACACCAGTAAGACAGAAACTTATGAGAGACTAAGGAAACTCGAGAGCATGCTGCTTGAATTGCATAAAAGGCTGAAGATGTAAAAAGAGCTGTCTGTGCTTATTGGACCATCTGAGGTCATGATATCTCTGTATGTTTCACTGTATCAGATGTACATATGTGACTCTGCGGTACATCAGACCTTTGTAATTTATGTATAATTTCAGTGCAGCCTTTTCCATTGTTTCTGTTTTAAGGAGATGCATAAACCTTGCTGGTGCTGGTAAGAAATTTTTCAGCTTTTATTGGCAACACTTTAGTATTACTGAAACTTCCTGTATGTCTTTGCCAACGATGCCAACACACATTTAAATATAAGCTCTTTCCATATTCTGCTCAACCTATCGTGGAAACAGTTTCACAGATTTATGGGTTGATAGCTTTTTAAATGGAAAAAGGTGGAGGAGATAGTTAGAAGCAAAAAAAGAACCATTGTTTAAAAAAGGTTAACATGCTAAAATATACATATGACAGGTCATGACACATTCCAGTTGATATTTTTTCCAATATGAAAGATGCTTACTAAATGTAGAAGAGGTTAGGTCTGTCAAAAGAGTATTAATTATGAAACAAAATTCTATAGACAAATATTACATATAATTTATCTTGAATGTCTTCTGAATTTTTTTTCTTCGGAATAGCTCTACAGCAACAGACCACTGGTAGGTTACAAAAGCATTAAGGTTGTACATGGACATATAATAAATATTATTCCCTTTAAGTATTGAGGTGTACTGTTCTGCAGCAGATCGAAGAGGTCTGGGAATTCCATATTCCACTTCCAAAAAGGTATAGATTTAACAAAAATTTAATGTTCTTTAGTAGGTACTTCTCCCCAAATTAATATTCTGTGCTTAGATTAATCTAACTCCCACTTAGCCTTTTTTTTAACATTAAATCATAAGGATTGCTTTTCCCTGGTATTAAGTTCAGCAGGAACTGCTTCAGTGAGGCATTTCAGAGGATAACTCCACTAACAGGAAATTATGGTTTATTTTATAGAAAATTACTTTATTTATTTAGTAATTATGAAGCATTACTTTATTTACCTAGTAATTATGAGGCATAGAGTGCCTAGATGGTTATTGATTAAAAAACCCCAGCATTCCTTAACACTTACTGTGAGGGAAAAAAACCCAAAAAAGTAACAACACATCTTTCCAGACTTCCATGCTTCTGACAAATACATTATTTTGGATATCTGAGTGTTTGTAAAAAACTGCTCAGTTTCAAACTGACCAAGACTTTTTGGTTTTTTTTAGGATTTTGTTATGGGTCTCTCAATTTTACTCCGAGGGACAGTACAGGAGAAACTGAACTGGGCTTTCAATTTGTATGATATAAATAAGGATGGATATATAACTAAAGAGGTAAGGTCTACTTTTTTGTACTAATCACTGAAAATGAAGATTTTACATATAAGTCCTACTTTCAAAGAAGAACGTCTGCACTGTTGAATTAGGCATTTTAACAAAAAAAAGTGTGTTATGAAACTAGACTTGCTAAAAATGAAGTAATTTTCTCATTTTAAAGGCATATATAAAGTAGGAAAGGGAAAATCTTCCAAGAAAATTTAAAAGGACAGAATTCTTCAGGTACAGAAATGTTTGGTTTGAATTTATGCCTATGTATTTGCAATATAGTCACTAGAATAAAGTACTTGGGAAGGATATTTTGATAAAAAAAATAAGTACATGGGCCATAATTGTTACTCATTTTATGAATCTGATTATAATTTTTACTTGAAAAAGATTTCGTACAAAAAGATTCTTACTTCTTTTATTTTGCAAGGATTCACACACACAATAAAATTAAAGTGGGCAAAATGAGTGCTTTCATAAAAATACATGGCTTTACAAAACTGTCTCTATGTAAACATATATATTGCAGTTATATTTTTACACTACTAGAAAAATACTTCATTATAAAAGGGTGATCTATAGCATAATTTCTCAGCATACTGGCTGATGGCTTGTTTTTATAGTTATTCTTATAGTTTTCACAAGCCACTCTTTTAACAAAATTCGAAGTTTGATATAAAAGAAGACTGTGTGTGCATGGGTGTTTCTCTTTTCTCTAGGGAAAACTCAATTGTAAGAAGCAGATGTGCTTTGACTGTTCACTTGCTGTTAACATATTTTTTTTTCCTGTTTCATTTTATTCACAAGACCTTAGGAGATTCTTCCCACAATCCATGAACATGCCCATTTTCTCAATCATTTCAAATCAAAATCATATATCTGCATTTATTGAACAGATTTGTGTGTGAAAGCTGAAATTATATGCTAAAATTTCTAGCAATGTGGTAATTTCTTCTTGAAGCTACTCAGTGATAAAATAGGAGGCACAATCTTAAAATTTTATTCTAAAATGTAAATCCTAAAAGTCATTTATGTATTCTGAGTTAAAGCAGTGTCTACGGTCTGCCCAGGCAGGTGGGTGACTCACCTTCCCTGGAGGGGTTTAAGGTGCAGGTGGATGAGGTACTGAGGGGCATGGTTTAGAGATTGGTGGGAATGGTTGGACTCGATGATCCAGTGGGTCTCTTCCAACCTGGTGATTCTATGATTCTATCATACTTTACGCTACACTCTTTTTTTTCTTCTTCAGGAAATGCTGGATATCATGAAAGCAATATATGATATGATGGGGAAATGCACCTATCCTGTTCTCAAAGAGGATGCGCCTAGACAACACGTGGAAACATTTTTTCAGGTGGGTCAGGTAACATAGGAGCCAAAAAGATTGCTCTTTATCAGGTATGGAAAGATTTTCATTGTTATAACAGTTTGCACGCTACCAATCCTACCAATTTTGTCATCCTTTTTCTTCTCTGTGGTCCCATCCCAAGTTTCTCAGACCTGCACATCTCTCCTTGCTTTTTCTTCAATAAACTCCTTAAGTTTATTCTAGTATATCACTTACTATATCTTTACAGCATTTTGGTTATTCCTAGGTTGACATATAGTGGAAATGAATAATAAAAAGGACTTTTTTAACACAGGATTTTGAGAGGATGAACTTACATTCTTATTCTCTCTGAACAGAAAATGGACAAAAACAAAGATGGAGTAGTTACCATAGATGAATTCATCGAAAGCTGCCAGAAAGTAAGTGTCTGAACCTGTGATAAGTACTGAACTTGTACTGAAAAGTACTGACCCTGTATCTGCTGAGTAATGCTACCATAAACCTACACAGATTTCAGGAGTGACAGTGATGGTAATCCTAATATTGACAGTATTTTTCCTAAGGTAGAGTATGCATCCACACCATTATGTAAAGCTACTGTAAAATAAATTTGTGACTTGAATTTGTAGAAAAGGTGTTACGTGGAAGCTGTCATTGCTTATTAGAGGACTGTGTCTGCATCCCTTCTCTATTTAACATTGTTTACACTCGATAGCATTTGGCTGAATATTTCTTTCGATCTTCTGCCCATGTTGGGGAACACATTCCAGTTACAACTGACATGTAGCCACAGCAATAACAATAATAATACTGCTTGAAACTTTATCACCTGTAGGAATTTTTCTTGAAGAGCAAGTTATGACCATTCAGAGGCCTATAAAAGGAAGAGCAAGGAGCTTGGAAAGTGTTAGATGGCGAGTGTTAATNAAGCTGTCATTGCTTATTAGAGGACTGTGTCTGCATCCCTTCTCTATTTAGCATTATTTATACTTGATAGCATTTGGCTGAATATTTCTTTCGATCTTCTGCCCATGTTGGGGAACACATTCCAGTTACAACTGACATGTAGCCACAGCAATAACAATAATAATACTGCTTGAAACTTTATCACCTGTAGGAATTTTTCTTGAAGAGCAGGTTATGACCTTTTAGAGGCCTATAAAAGGAAGAGCAAGGAGCTTGCAAAGTGTTGGATGGCAAGCGTTAACAGCAGGCAAGTTTTCTCAGTGTAAGGGAGCAGACCTGGTTGTGATTATCACTTTAAGTTGTTTGCCCACGTGGCTGTTAAGTTCCTTCACCTGCTGAAAGCTGCTTGTTGCCTCTAGTGCCACTAATGAGAATAAACTTCTACAGCATGAATTACAGCCTGTTTTCACTCATCTGCCCTTCAGATGTCAGCTTGCTCTTAAACCAGGAGACAATATAAGGAAAGATAAGTTGCATTTTCAGAAATTTAAGGAACTACTTAAATTTGTCAGTTAAATAGTGCAAGAAAAAAGAAGCTTGATGTAGTACAAAATAATGATGACAAAGCTTAGGTATGGTAAGAGGTTGTTACCAAACTGTAAGGTCTCACATTAGAACTAGTGAGTGATAAGATAGGCTTGATTACATTATGCAAATTGATGTGGCAAATAAATCCAACACAATTTGTTATAGTGAGAAATATAAGAAATCATAGTAGTGTTCTGCTGATACCTTGTCCAAGCTGATTAAGATGAAGCTGACACAGACCAGCAATATAGCCCATATGTATTGCTTCTTATCTCCTAATCTAAGATGAAAGCAGTAAACGAGCGAGGACAAGCATAGCAAGGTAAGAGCAGCTAATGAGTGATTTTTAACCATTTGGAATAGAGAAAGCTGAACAGGAAGCAGCAAAGGTGCTCCAGGACTGGTTTATTTTCGTATGCATGAGTTGTTATTCCTTTCATGAGCACAGCTACCTAGTAAGAGATTCTCTGATTTTAATCCACTGATTTTGGGAGGTGAAAGACAACAGCTTTAACTGTGGCTTTTATCTGTATCTTTAGCAATGGATATTAGGTAGTGTCTTATCTGCTGGTGGTGTTCTATTACATTGACCATGGTTATAGCTTGTCAGTCTTGTTCAAAACAAATTAAAGGCATTTACTTTGTTAAAGCTGAGTGATCACCAGAACGAGAGATGAGATTCATTTCCCAGCTGAGGTTTAAAGACTTTTGGAAGTTAAATGACAAATTAGCCTGGATATGACAGCAATTATGGTGATGGGCAAAGTGATTCATTTACAAAGAAAATTAGTACCTTCATTAGGGAATTACTCAGTCTCCTTTTCAATGTGATTCACAGTTTCTCATATGTGTTAGAAGATTTCTTATTTACCCCTTCCAAGTATTCATAATACATGTGAAAGAGATGCTTTCTAAACTGCTACATGACAGAGACACCATTCTCATTGTACCACTGACCTCACTTTCTCTTGCTTTTAACTTCAAAGGTGACAATGTTTTTTGACACAAAAAGGATCTCACTCCCTAAATTTTTGTCTCTCTACCTACTAAGACCTGTTCTTCTATTAACACCTCCAAGCTGCAAAATGTGTAATTCATGTTTAGATCTAGATTTGGTTTCAAAAATGGGATTTGAGGTTAGGATTCAATCGAAGTCCTTCAAGAAACTTGATTCAGGAGTTAATGTGGCTTCAGCCTTTTTGGGATTACATTTTTCACAAAGGACAGGAGTGGCTGTTTCCTTTTAAAATCCTTTTAAAATCCAGCTCTAGGATTTTTTTTTTTTTTTTTAACTATCCTGATAGGTAGAAGACTGGTCTAAAAAGCTAAGGTTCAGGTTCCTTTCTTTCTTCGGCATGCAGTGACTCATGTCACTCCAGGAGTGAGGTGTCTCAGCTTTCATAAGCGTTTAACAGTTCCATAAGCATATGTTCCTGTGAGCCTTTGTGTAGTAAATCTGCCTGTGTTTTAGACCTACCATACTCCTACCATGGAGTATTTTTATGGTTTCCGTATGTCCTGGTGTTCTAGAAAAACAGTGGTTATCATTATTGCCCTTCACTATCCTTTTTCCAAGCTGCAAAGTACTCGTTGATTCAACTTTTTCTCCTTGGGAAATCAGTCCACACTTAATGCCCCTTTGTCCTCTCTCTCTAGTACCACCAACAGTACTATTACCTTTTGCTTACCAAAGTCAGGATGGAGCAAAGCACGCTTGCTGCTCCCTAGGCTTTGACAGCTGCAGTAGCTCCCTTATCTCTGAAACCTCCTTTGGCATTAAGGCTAATGCTAGAGCATATCTGCTTAAAACCTTCCTCCAAATTTCCTTAACAAATGACTGCACCTCAGACCTTGGAATGGGAAAGTCCATTGATGAATATGGTAGCCAGAGCTGCATCTGGCGGATATGAAAACATGCTAAATGCATACAGAAGATCTGCTTGTTAGTTCTAGCGCATGTTGTGAGACTAAGGTCAAAACAGTGTCAGGAAACGAGAACTACAAGAAACCTTCAATCAAGCTCAGATCCTAGCCAGTCTGAATCTTAAAATTAACTAGAAGCCTATTCTGACAGAGAAAGGCTGCAGGAGCCTTTTCTTTGAATGATGTCTCAGGCACGAGTTGACAGCCTCTGAGAACTATCACAGACTGACTCGGGTGTTGCTTCGTATCTACAGCAGCACCAAGAAGAACAGAGGCAAAGACCTAAAGTGTTTATGGTGCACAGGTGAAGGGTAGATGACTGAAAAGTCCTTCTATTTATGATTAAAAGATTTCTGGGATGTTTTCTGCTGGAGTCACACATTCAATACGCAATGCTGATGGTCTGGTCTGAAAACAACAAAGAAGCCATCTTAAACTTCAGTAACAAAATAAACAAAGTTGGCATGAGGTTAGTTCAGTTCTGGCAAAGGTCATTTATCCTTGTTTTGTGCTTCATATGGACTATGTTTCATATGCACAAACGCCTCCTAATATCATGCATTAGGAAACATTAAACAAATCTTTTACAAAAAATGATTTAGAAAAATGTACTGAAAAAAGACGTGAATGAGAAAGATGTACTTGCCAAAGTATTCTAATGCAGGTATCTATTTCCCTTCCCTTTTTGAAGATAGAAAAATTGACTTCAGTAGCTTACTAAAAGTCACCACGTTCAAAATATGACAAATCTGTATAGATGAAGACTCTTTCCATGTGAGTGGCTAAAGGAGGGGCACTGGAAGCCTTCCATATAGGAATGGCAATCTTCAGAAATATGGAGCTGATTTTAGAGAACTCCTAGTTTTATTAGTATAAAATTGGTAGGAAGTGTCAAAGCACTTTCTAAATTAAGAGCATATTGTTTGCTTTGCACATTTGCTGAGCTTAAGTTTCCAATGTATAAAGAAAAAACATTAGTAAATAACTAAATTACAAATAATTCCAGTTAAACCAAAGTTTAACCTTACATTAATCAATATTGATCTTCAATAGTATACTGATGTTTCAAAACAAAAAAGAAGTTTATTTTTATTTCAAGTAATTTAATATAGTAAATTTCCAATACAATCTTTTTAAGCATTAAGCTGTGTAACGTATTTTTTTGAAATGACACGTAATTGCTATCATAAGTTAGTTTATCAGCACAGAATAGTACACAGATCCCTCCTTACAGCAACATCACTTGAGATGACATACGGAATCAAAGATTAATAACCCCACTGTGCATGTTTCATAATATCACTTAAGGAAATTGCTCGCATTTGTCATTTTCTACTAAGCAAATCACCCACTAGACTGAACAGTGAATAATTTAACTGTAAATTGATACTCAACATGTGTTATTAAAGCATCAATGTACAGAAGGTCTACATATCCATCAGCAGTGGAGAATTGTATAACAGTTCTAAGAAGTGCTTTATGCATCTCTTCCATGAAAATTCCTAAAATATGCTATCAAATTCAGTCTTTTTATTCACTAGAATTAAAGATGTCTAGATTGCCTTTCAAGAAAGTGTTAAAGGCTGTGCATTTGGATTTAAAAAAGGATTGTTACAATGGAGACCAGCAAATGCTAAATGAGCATGTAGGGAGTATACCCTTGTATTGTGCAACCTGTGATGCAGAAGCACCACCAAATATAGGCTACAACAAGTAAACTCTTCCTTCTATACACTGAAAAGTAAATAATAGCAAAAAAAAATTATTCTTTTATTTAACGCTGTGCTGAGAGTTTACTGGAGTAGAGTGATGCGTCAGTAAGCATTATGCAGAATTTGGAAGTTTTTTTACCTGCCTAGTGCAAAGCAATGAGAAAGGAGTGTCACTGGAAAGCAGTGAACATCTTTCAGTGTGAGCACACAGAAAATTACAGCTGAGTTGTTGGGAGTGCCATATCCATCAGCAGTGAATTGAGTTATATTTGTAGAATTGACTGACTTCTTGGATCATGCAATGTATGTAAATATTTTATTTCAGAGTTTTCCTACCTTAGCAAAAGGATCCCCTAGAATTGCAAAAAGGCTCCTTTTTTCCATACATAGGACTAGCAATGTCACAAAAGGGTTCACACTTCAGATACAACAATTATTCCATCAGTATTTATTCTCTATATGTATTTTGATATACTGGATATAAACTTATAGCCTGTGAAATACTGCAGACTTAATTTTTTTAACATGCTATTGTATTCTGGACAGAATTGTTTTGGTTTTATATATATATAAATTATATATATATATATATAAAATCAGTCTAAGTGTATATCCATTAACAGTTCTTACTGCTAACTGCTTCTCCGAACATGTTGAAAAATAATGATGTCGCTAACTAAACTACAGTTAGTTCTACCCAATTTCACTATAGATATTTGCAAGCTATATTTGTAATTGTGTATTATTTTGGGGATCTTGTCTTTTTTTTACAGGATGAGAATATAATGCGCTCCATGCAGCTCTTTGAAAATGTGATTTAACGAAGACATTAGGTCTACAACTAATGGACAAATATGAGCTATTCTGCAACATTACCAAAAGATGAATTTCCCACTTTATCATAAATAAAATTACTCAGCTTTACACTCAGACATGTATTATGCAAATAATTTTTTATTATAAACTTTGCCCCAAAAGCTTTCCAAAATACACAATTTAGCACCTGAACAGTGGCTACTTAGCTAAGATTCTTCTGAAAAGTCAGATTTTTACTCCAAACCCAAACAGAGTAAGACGAGATGTTATGCAGCTTAATTATCATTGCAATCCTTAGATAAAATAGATTCTAACATAAGGAGATTAAATAAATACTCCTAACTTTTGCTACTAATTTTTACTGGATTAAACTCCAGGTGTTTGAGCATATTTCTTAAATCTTAGTTTCTAATTTATACAGAAGGATTACCATGTAATTTTTTTTTCACATTCATAGTGTAGACCTTATATTTTGAATAATACTTTTGAGCTAAAGTGCTATAATCCATGTGCAATGCGCATCTTGCTGCAACTGCCTTCCACCTTTGACTTTCTTTTCTCTTCAAAAAAAACTCCCAAACCTAACAAAATAGATAATATGAGTGGAAGAACTGTTACAGACAAAAAAAAGAAACTGATTATAGGTAGATTTATTCCCTAACACATAAGAGTAAGCTTAAATCATTCACGCTTACCTAATAAATCTACATTTAATTTATCATGACATAAATATCAGGAGTCCTACATACTGTATTTCTGGTTCTTCTTGGACAGTTCCACAAAATTCTTTCCTTAAAATTAAGGATGTTCTGACTCTGAATTCTCATGAAGAAGCATTAGTGGATTCTAACACTGTTTTCATGAGCATGTGTCTTTCTGCCTTTAATGAAGAAAAAGGCAAGAACTTCTTCTGAAACTTCCATCCCACTTTGGTGCTCAGAATGAATATTACTATGTAGTAACATCTAATAATGACTGCTAGACAGGCTAACATCTGTTTCAGCTTTTTGTAATATCTTTAATCATGAGACAGAATCAGGAAAAAATTGGAAACTCCAGCTACATAATATCATCTATATGTGATAAGTGTATTACCTTATTTTAGGACTGTTTCTTCGTTAAGATTGGCACTACATTAATTCTGAACCTACAAAGATTTTTCAAAAAATGTATGTACCTAAAATATAATACTGCCCCTCTATCCATGTAATTTTTAAGGTATATTGTCCACAGAGTGTATGCCAATACTTCAAAATAGGAGAAATGCTATCAGATATAGGCTGATTTTCATTGTGACATTGCTGCAGAAAGGGGATTAGTGAAGTAGAAAAGAGTGTTGCAAGCATTATTTTGCAAAATAAATCAGGTATCTATTCTGGTGTAGAGATGGGACATTAGAGGCATGTTGAAGGCTGCTCTGCTATCACCAGTGTAGGATAAGAGTAGTACAATACATGTACACTTGAAATCTGCTGTAGCATGTTTGTGTAAACTAAATGTGCATATTTTGTAAAAAAAAAGAAAATAAAGATGAAGAAAACCAAGAAGCATGATTGGGTTTTTTTAAGTTGTTAAATACATATATCCCTTCAAAATAAACATTCTTGCCAACAAAAGAGATCCTAACACAGTTTGAAGTAAATTTAATTTACCCAAGCAGTGGTAATTTTACAAAAAATTTGAAATTGCTTTCACATGACAGACTTTTTAATTACCCTATGCAACATCATCCTCTGATGAGAAAAAAAACCAAACACCTTTCAAATAACTTTGAATTCCAGATTTGAATATTCCTCCTGGGAAAAAGTTCTGTGGCAAATTTTGTTACTTCAGTCAGTTCTCCCTCACAGAGTAACTCAATTGTTAGGAATTATTTTGCAACGAAGTTCAGATACACTCACAGATGAACGCTGCGCCCTACATGGCTTGACAGTCAGGCAAGCTGGTTATTGCAGTCTTTGCATTGTCTTTAGCTGATATTTTTTTTCACAGCTTCCTCATGCAGAAGTTTATTAGCTGTTTGGAACTGAATTCACAAGCTAGTCCCAAGCATACTGTAGCATTACAGAACTCGATGCAAAGGAAGCATGATGTAAATACTCCAGAGTTGCCTCTTACATCTAGCTCACATTCAGTAGGCTTGGAACTAACTAGTTGAGCCAAACCTGGGCTGTGGCTCTATGGAGCAATGTGATGCCTCTGCACTTTACTCTCCAGAGCCTTTCCAGCTTCTCAAAACAATGTGCTGAGAATGCACTGAGCCAGTTCAGTTTTGCACCATATGCTACCTGTTCAGTGTGTTCAGCTTCACACCCTTAAAAACCGACTCTCAAGAAGCCTAGATGAGCTCTCATAGTTCTATATCTAACCCAGTAAGATAAACTGCATACAATGGTGCTTGTGGCATAAATGTAGTTAGGTGTTTCAAAAGGAGGTTATACAAGTCATTTAACACCGGTAGTTACAAATTATTTTGCATGACACAAATGTACAAAATATATTAAGCACTGCAGATCAATTGAAGGAAATTGTAATTTACAATAAAAGAATAATCAATATTTGCTTTGCTTTTGAAATAATAGTTAGTCAATGCCATTGTAAGCACAACGCATATGCAAGTAGCAGCCAATACAGAGAAACAGTCTTCTAAAATTACATAGTTACAAACTGATAGGACTTTTTCCCATTCTCCAACATACTAAAGAATTGTGATTATTTTAAGAGACTGTATCATACCCCAAATAAATAACAGTGATATTCACAGGCAGTTTCTTTCCAAACTTCACTTTATAGCGCAAATCACTACAGTCTTCTTGTTCAGGAGGAAACAGAATAATAGGTTGGAATTTTACGTTTGATGATAGCCACAGTTGCCTGTTCATAAAAAGAAAATTGATTTAAACAAAATAAGAAGCATTAGCACTACATCTGAGAGTACTCATATAGTCGCTATAAACTGTTTAAGTCACAATTTTTGTTTAGTTATCTTTTTCATTAGCCAAGACTAGAAAGCTAAAAGTTAATATTTGCTGAGAAATTTACTGTCAAAAGCGTTGAAAATAATTAACTGAAAAATGGAGCACTGTGATAACTGATGATGGAGAGTAAACATCTCAGAGAAGAGATATGTCAATTCATACCCAAAACTGAGCATAAATATAGACATTAAATAAAGAATGAGAGTCTGGAAGGGACTTCCAATAAAAGTAAGAATCGGGACTTCCAGTAAAAGTAAGAATCATACATATTATAAGATTTAGAATAAAAATTTGATAAATTCAGTTGTTGTATTACGTAACATTCCTTGTAAGCACAATTTAGGAGTTTGTTTCCAGTTTTATGTCTTATCTTACTACCGTATTTTTAAAAGACACACAGAAAGACTTGCTTGTAAAACAAATAAGACTACAAGAAATCAGAGGACAGAGAGAAGAATTAAGGGTTATTGATTCACTGGTTTAGTGACATAGTCTAGGCCTAAATTTTCAAAACACCAAATGAGATGCAAGTTTCCTTTTCTTGTCTCACTACATAAAAATAAAAAAATCTTTCATTGTTGTGATGTTTTTCAAGTTTGCAATACAAACACTGCCTCTGTCCTTAAATGAAGGTGAGTGAAAAAAGTGGTGTCTACTGATTATGTGGGTGCCTACTGATGGAAGCACGAATCTCTGAACTGGCAGACCTATATTTATGGTCCCTACTCCTTTGCCTTTTCCAATACTTTACTGGTGGCCATTTAATGCAATTCATGCAAATGTGTATTAGGGTCAAGAGAGCAAATATTTTCTCTTCTAGATGAATATCGAAGCCCATGTACTCTCACTTAGTCTTCTCTCCTCTTTTCTGCAAAAAGTACAGTACAACAGAAAATGGCAACAGAAAATGTCAACAGAATTTTCAGCAGAATAGTCTGCCATCTGTTACTTAAAGCATTTTTTTTAATAGCAATTGGAGATCTAACCCCTGGGTTAATCAGGGTGGGCTGGAATGTGAGTATTCAGTTTCTTCAGTAAGTGACCTAAACACTAAGCTATTAGTGGGAATGGGCAGGCATCAGCAATAACACAAACCAGGATCATGTTTAGGCTCAGAAAAAGGAATACAAAGCTTGCAGTTCATGCGTATTGAAGCAAGACAAATATTCAGCCTGAGTCAGGTGTCAATATTCCAGATGGGGCCAGAAGCTATTTACTAGCTGACACTAAGTGAATTCCTGGATCAATCTTCATGGGTATCTATCCTATCCTGTGGTCTGTACAAGCATCTACTTTCTAAGCACTGCAATGCCCAACACAGTGAGAACTCTTACATTAAGCATCCTGGATCTTACCCTATGTACATTTCTCACACCATTTCAAAGCCTGGGCTAAAAAAAAATCAGCTTTTCCTTGCAAAATGGAGAATTTTCGTATCATTTAACCACTAACTCTGCATGTACATCCCACCAAGGACAATAAAAAGTTCCAAGCAAATATCATGGGCAGGAGTCCATGTGGATGCATGCTTGCTCCCAAAAAGACCAGTCCTGAATGGGGCTTGGTGTGCTTTGCTGTAAGAGTCCAGCCATGCAACTTCTCATGTAGGTACGGATCCCCTGGAATATATTATTGAGACATACGCCTCTATTACGTGCTCAGAAATTCAAACAATGGAGAATACAAATGAAAAGTGAGAGATATAAAAACCAGAAAATAATAAAACATAACTGGAAGAATATGGATGATTAGAGTATATTTAATGCCATTTCTATTGTCACACAATACATCAAACAGAAAAAATCAACTGTTTTACTATGGACTGGAACACAACTCTGCTGATTGTGAAATCCTGTGTTTTATTCAATATGAATAGTTGTGATACGTAAAAACAAGCAGTTTTCAGAACAGGGTTCTTAATGTGAAAGCCAGACATGGAACTTGTTTTGGCAAAGCTCTATTCAAATGTGCAGACTACAGAATAACCATCTAGTTAACTCACCTTTCCACCATACTGCTCCAACTTTTGTAAAGCACCAGTAACTTTGTCTCTAAATTTCTTGTTCATTAATCTCCTTGAAAGCTATTGGAAAAGTAAAATAAAAAGATTTGGTTCACAATGTAGTACAATATATGCAAAGAGGCCTATATAATTCTATTTTATTACTTTATTTCATCTTATCTTTGGAAAATTAAAGCTGAAAAAAAAAATCACATTATAGGCTGTAACTGGTGCCAAAGTATGGAACTCAGTCAAAGCAAAGGCAATAAAATGTTAACTGCTGAGACATGCTATATTTCAAAGGAGGCTCAACTGCTAGCCAAAACATACTTGTATTTTTTTTTCTTTTAGCAAAATAATTTTATAGCGGTATCAACCTTAAAAATAAAGCCATTCTTAAAGTGCTAGCATATGAAGAGTTAACACATTTTTCATATATACTTAACAAGATTTATTATTGTGAAAATAACTTTTAAAAAAAACTACCACAATTTTTCTCTTCTGCATTATCTTCTATGAGGTCCTTTTATTTTGCTATGTGTGCACACTAGAAGCAGGATAGATTGAACCATGAAAAGCCTGTCTGACAGAGGAAGGATGTCTACAGAAGGACCCAGTATAAAAATACTTTCCACAATTCCACTTTAAGCTTTTTTAATGAAACTTCCTTGTGCAGAATTCCCATCCAAAATAATTGGGAATATTTCCTGAAGTTAATCTATTGAAATTCCCAGATTTTTTTTTTAAATATTCACACTTAAAATGCAAAACTCATTTTGTAATAAACAAACTTCAAAACAAAGCATCTATTTCACCTCAGGCACGATGATGGAGCTCTTTTAACTAGTAGATACAACACTTCCATTATTCTCCAACTTATGTCAACAACAGTTTGCAGACCTTGCCATAACTTTATAAGTCACCATATTATTAAAGAATGATGAAATTACAGAGAGTAATATATGAAGTAGTGTTTTCCATGGAACATGGACATGGAGCCCTCCACTGTATCTGTGCTGACCTTATAACATGTATCTCAAACAAAGTACCATAATAAAATGTGGATGATTATTTTACTATAGAATTAAAACTTACATTTGTGAGTATATGCTTAAGATGATCATTAAGAGATGGTCCAACAACAGCACCCAATTGAACTAAAGCATCCAGTCCCCTTCCAAATACTTCATCATCTGAATGTGCCTTTAGAGAACGAAAAACGAAAAGCCTCTCAGGCTTTTGCCTCTACAGGCAAATGCACAAGTTCTTCAAAAATATGACCTTTACATTACAATTGTATATCATATTTTTAAAAATTAAAACTACTGTGCAACTAATAATTCTAACGTTATGTGTTTAGAAATACAAGTACAATATGACTGAATATTAGTTTCTAGAGATAACATTTTAAAATGAACAGGTGGTTTTAAAGTAGACGACAAAAGAATTCACAGAATGTTTTGCATTTCTTGTAAGACAATGACACAAATAATTTACTATTGATGAAATAAAAAAAATCAGCAGGCAAACCAGTTTACTAAACCAAAAGTTTTATTGCTTCACTGCATATTAGAAAGAACCCTTCAAATGCAGATATCTTGAAACTGAGAGACATTTTAGATACAAATGTAATGAATTCAGGGTAGTTTCTGTGTAATTCATAACAACAAATGTCTTTGTTGAAGAAACCCAGGGGCCAGTGACTTTCTGGTTCGATTAATTTAGTCCCCTGCCAACAACAGCTGTGTCACCTGCCAGGAATTATCCAGCTCTTATCTACTTCTAGGGTGCTTTGTCATTTTTATTGCTCCCATGGGAGGGTTCTTCTGTGCCCGAGTTCTCTAATGGTTTTGTTATCTCATTCTTCTTGTAGCAGTGAAATTGATTCACAACAATTTATTTTATTCTTGTACTAATACTGACCTTTATTTAAACAGTTATTTTTCCACTCTGACACTTGGGCCCTGAATGTTGGGTTTTTTTCAACTAGACGTCATTGACTGCTTGTGTAGCAGAAGGTTTAACAAGACTTTATACCAAAACAGTGCAACAATGAAAATTAGCAGATAAACATCAGTAACTAGAAGAACAGGCAAGAATAATTCTTTCAATTTTGTCTTCAAAACTAAATGGAAGATATTGATAACAGATAATTCTGATCTCACTCTGATCTGAGATCACAATGAATTTTTGAACTTTCAGCCAACTCTATAGACCAGAACTGAAACACAAATAGATTGAAGGGCAGCAAGTACCTGAATCAAGAAAGACCTCTGAAAATTATGAAAAAGTTTAAAAAAATTTAAAATTAAGAATATGACCTCAAACACTTTAACTCCATTCTTCCCTTTTCCTCACTGGCATATTTGGCTTTACCTTTGCAGTGTATTCTGAATTTGTAAATGTAACAGGGAAATATTTATTCTTGCATGTCCATTTTACTTCATCTCAATTTTTTTTGCTTGTTACTATGTGGATATATATAAAAACATCACCAATATATATATTTATTTATACTTATACTCAGACCTTCAAGAGAACAGTTCCTCAGAATTTCACAGAATCACTAGGTTGGAAAAGATCCCCAGGATCATCGAGTCCAACCATTAATTTGCCCAAAGCTACTGTCAAGAGAGCTATAGAAGGAGCTGCCCATCTGAATTTACACTCACAGACATATTTATCTAATAAAACCAATGCAGAGTTAACATAAGAAAACAAACTATTCCCAGCCACCCAAAGCCCAAACCAAAAGCCCGTGCAACAGAGTTATCACGTAAGTATTTTCTGTGTCATTCTCAAAAGCACAAGGGAAAGACAAAACAAAACAAAACAAATCATTGAAAATCTCTGCATGAAGAGTAAGACATACCAATGCAGCCTTTAATGCTGGAAGTAGACGAGGCAACAAAGGAATTGCTTTTTCAGTAGCACCTTCAACCATCAGTAACTCTTTAAAACCTTCCTTTGAAATAAATGTGTAGGGATGTTTTGTCTCTCTTAGACCCTGTGCCAAATGTAAAACACATTTGCTTGAAAGTTAGCTTTCTTTAACACAAATACCTTTTAAAAGCTCACATAGCAGCAAGACAATGCTTCGATTTTGTTACATCAGTTCAACACATAAAATACACTAACTCCACCATGTGGAACGATTAAGTACGACTCTGCTTACAGAATATCTGATGATTTTTTCTCTTGGAACACTGAATATTAAAACTCACATTATAAACACTGCCAATTCAATCAATATTTGCCTTCACTACCTTTAACTACCCAAGGAAATTTTCAACAAGACCACGAACAAAAATAGGCTGTATTTGTAAATCGTTTTCACTGAAAGAAAAAAAAGAATGATGGTGAACTACAGAAGGAAACACAGTTCACCATACACAACCTCCTCCAACACCAATATCTTGTAGATGGTACAAATATGCACTTGTAGTGAAGCCCCAACTGGCAGAACTCAAAGATTTAAAGCAATTAGGCTGTAGTCTTTTTTGTTTCCATAACTAGAAACTCTAAGTTACTTTAGTAACAGTTTTAGTTTCAGTTTTGTTTAATCTTGGAAGAAAACAAAAAAAGCCACCTCTAGAGCATGCACTTTATTCCAAGTACCACATTAGATGCAACATTTATTTACACTCTTTAAATATATTTGGTGACATATGTCACAGATGATGCTGAGAAAACAGAAACCTGAACATAATGTATAGTATTTCACTTATTTGGAGGATCCTATTTCTTGTATGCTTCACTGTGCAAGAAAAGTTTACCTCTGCCAGGGTCACAAGAAGAGGATCAAAGGGAATAGTTGCAGGAAGGCGTTCCCATTGCAGTCTGTGCTTTACTGAGCCATGCGTTAACCTATATAGAGAATAAAATTTTAACAAAATAACATATAATAACATATAATTTATTGCCAACACTATTAACTTTAACACATATTATTATAATGTTACACACAGAATTTCAGCACATACTGCTCTCAGTGAAATGTGTAATAGTATTTAACAGTGTAATTATTATAATTCCCAGATTTGACAGTTTTCAAAACTCTGCTCCCAATCACACAGGAATCAGAAAATAAAAGTTATAAAAATTATAGCTTCCTTTCATACCAACAAAGAAGCTGCTCCCTCTTAAAAGTTTCAGTTACTCCTAAGATACAGATAAAGGCTATGTATTAGTGATTATTTTATACATGAATATACACGTTAATGATTTTTAAATTTTTTGTTCAGTAATTCTGCATTCACCTGACAAAACGCTATAGTGTTTATTGTAGGCAAATATATAATAGACAAAATTAACTTAAAATACCACAAACTAATCCTTACAAGAAGTTCTGTGAATATCTGATATTGCTGACAACTACAGAATGGAATAATTATGTCCTACTGCTTACTTCAGACAAAAAAAGACTGCAAGATATCTACTTACTAAAATGACACTAATTTTATTACCATTTCTGTTGGGAGAAGTAAACACCATTATATGAAAAAATCAACTTCAGTCATGAAAGAGGCTTAGCAAACTAAATCTACAAATGCCTAGCTATTCTTTAAAGCTGCAGCTTCTATAACAACACAGAATAAAAAAGGACCAAATGAAGACTGTTTGAAAGACATGGAGAATTACTTTCTGCTTTGAAAAGAGTAAAGCATCAGAAATCTTTTCAGAAATTAATGGAATCAAACAGCCTAAATAAAAGATTAAACTTGAATTGATATATTTAAATCTCTCTCAATCTCTGTAATTCTACCTAACCATAATATAGTTGGTAAAATAATAAACAAAACCAACACACCTGCAAGGTATGCCACCTTTAGCATACATAGCAGCAAATGCAGAAGTTGGTCGAGTAGGATCACCAAACTGTGAGGACAAAAAATATATGTGTATATATGCATTATTTATTCGTAACAGTAATGTGTGACAACTATTTTGAATATGTTAAAACTGCAGTTTGCCAAAAAGGAACTTTCTCATACAATTTTAAAACTAATCAGAAAAAGAACCACAACTATGGGGCGGAAAACATGTATGTGGTGCATTTATCAGAAAATTGCTTTTCAGAACTATGGCTAGGAAGTTTTAAAGATGAATTAATAATGGGTTCTCCCCTTAATCAATTAAGGATCACTTTCCTGATGCTCTTGTAGTTGTTATATTAGTAACATGCAAAAAGCAGGTTTACACTAATTCCATCTTGATCTGAGTACAGACAAAACTACAAGGTGTGAAGATGTGGGAGAAACACCAAATGTTGGGCAAGATGGTATGAGGGCACTGGAAACAAGGAGGGAGGTTCATACTGAATGAGAATCTAGGGAGGACTCACTGAAGAAGGAAACTAGGAGCTTAATGGGAAGAAAGCCGGCACAAAGTTTTTTTTAATCACATACAAGCTTCTTATGCATATGAAGTATGGATTTTTTTATTAGCATAATCATTCAATGCTACTTCTCAGTTGAAACATCTTACTACAAAGCATATAGCAGGGAATTCTATGAAATCTTAATTTTTACCTTTTTGAGAGTCATTAAGACTCTTAAAATTGTGTGCATGATTTGATGACTTCTTGGCTTAATTAAGTCGTTTTACTACTTGCAAAATGTCTCAAGAAAAATAATGCCCACATGAACATATTTGGCCTCTGTTTATGGCAAATTAGTACCTCACAAAAGTGCTCCCATCTAGTTTGTTTGCCAAAAAGCCTGTGACATTACTAATTGTAATTACTGATATGGCCACTGGTGAGCTTTGATCATCCACTCAAATCTAGTTTTCCAAGCACAGGACATCCATGAAATCAACAACTCCTTTCACCTGTCCTCTCCTAGAGACAAATTTCTTCCCAAAGAAGTACATGCTCACAGTACTTCAGAATGTCAAGTAATGCTCACTAGCAATTAATATGTATGCTAGATTTTATGAGTTCCACATGATCTTCAAGATGCTACCTGATTCTTGGTTTCATTGCATAACTCAGGTAAGTTCTTCTAATGAAGCAGGTGCCAAAATTCATAACTATACAAAGACAAAATCCCTTAACTCTTTTCAACTTTTCATTCTACATCTCTTTTTAGAGGAAAAGTACATGAAAAATTAAAAAACATACCATCCAAGCCATAACTGTACCAAATATCTTTTTTTTTAAAAAAAAAATAACATTATGTCTTAGGCATTTGAGTGCAGAAATTAGGGAAATCATGATTAATAACAAAATATAAAATAGTTAAAATAGTTTAAATTTACAACAGAGGACCAGAAAAAGCAAGCCCTACATGTATTTAATGAACTAAGGACAGTTCTTCCATCAAGAGATCATCTTTAGACAAATAAAGAGAAAACTTGTCACTTATACATACCGGATCAATAGTTTTAGGATTCAACTTGTTACTAGGCTTTGGCTGTGGTTTACTTGCAGCTTCTGGAGAGCATGAAAAAGGACCTGCCTTGCTTTTCTGTACTGAATTCTTTGGTTTTATTTGGTTGCTCGATGACATTTTCTTAACATTACTTCCTAGAATAGAAAAAGATTAAAAATATGAAACAGTATTCATTCCTACATGACAGAATATGAGTGGTTAGATTCCCCAGGTCCAAAGACTGACGTGAACAATCAATCAAGAAAATCTGAACAAGTCTACCAGAAAAAAAAACTTATATATCCTGAGGATAATTTTGACAGTCTCACCATTCCATCTTTCAAAAAGACACATCTCCTAATCCTGCACTGTTCCCCCTTACTTCTGTACTTTGACAACTACAGCAAAAGTGAAATTAGCTCCGATCTGCCTTTAGGGTAGTCTACAGAAATCCAAGCAGCATCACAGTGCTCAGCAGAACAGCCTAGAGCAAAATAGGCTGGTTGGGTACGGTTACAGCAGAAGATAGTTAAAGTTTGACAAATGGCCAGGATGAAGGAATGAACACAAGTCCAGGTAGATTCTGGACGCAAAAAACAAAGTAGAATCAGGAAAGGAAAAGAACAGAAATGTAAAGCACAGAAAATGAATTTTAATTCCAGTAAGAATAGAAGCATTTTGTTAAAAACAGTGCACAGATAGCTTTCTGTATATATCCTTAAATACAAATTTAGGTACACATATCATCTAAATGTTCAAAAAACAGCTACATGTATTACTATGTATGTATGTAATTGGGATAAAATGTCCCAAATAAAAACAATAGCATACTGCCTATTTAACATAGCAAGCCTGATACTCTGATGAGTAATATGAATTATTTCTGAGAATAATTCCAAATTTTCAGAGAATGTAATTGTTTAGATTGGAAAAGACCTTTAAGGTCATCAAGTCCAACTGTAAACCCAACACTGCCAAGTCCACCACTAAACCATATCCCTAAATGCCAGGTCTACATGTCTTAACTACTATCAAGGATAAATATATATATATCGGGCATTGCTGATAAATGATGGAAAGTGGCTTGATGAGCAATTACAATGGCTCCCTCAGTAGTTAACATTTCAAATGTTAATAAAAGTATAAAGTGTGAAAATATTAGTCTTCAATATTATTAATGCTCAGTAATTTATGCTACAGTGTACTCTGGATGAAAAAAATAACAATTTAGTAAATAAGAACTACATTCATTTAGTAAACAAGAAATTACACTAAATAGAAATGAGAACATTAGGAAGCCAGTTAAATAATGCACATAAACAAACACTGACAGAGGGATGGCCGGGGTGCTTGCCATCCAGACATCACCTTCTGCAAGCTGGAAACACCTGTTTTTGTCAACATGAATAAATTCCTAACTCTGAGATCTGGATGAACTAGAGGCAGATTTATTTTACCATGGTACTTCCACAACTCTATAAGCCACTTGCCCTAATCTCTACCAGAATCATGCACATGCAGTCCTCAATTATCTTGGTTCTTATACTTCCCTCCAGACAAAACTGCCACTCAGGTACTTTTATCATTATCTAAATTACTAAATCTTTAGGATTTTTTCTGCTTCTATTCAGATATGATGTGTTTTATTAGAAGTTGTGAAACAACATACAGTAATGATTACCAAGTTAGCTACGATACAAATATTAACCAAAACTGAAACTGAAAATTTAGACTACTTCTTCACTTATAATTTAATCAGAACCAGTGATTCAAATCAGTTCACCCACAGTGTATCTTGGTTTCTCTTTCATACCACTTTCAGAATACACACTGTCTCTAGCAACAATTTTTTAAAAGAACAACTAACATACCACAATTAGAAAATTAAAAATCTCTTCTGAACACAGTAAAAATTAAATGACCCTTACAGGAACTATTCTGTTCATAAAATGCAAATCTTTAAAACCAGAAATAAATTTAAGCCCTAGAAGCCAAACAATAACATAAAATTTACTGATTTTGTAAGTGCCAGCTTATTATCACAAAACTTTAAATACATTAGAGCTAGAAAACACATTTGTAACGACCAGAAAAACAAGAATCAAAATGATTTTATGCTATAAAAACACTAGATAAGTTCTTGACATTACCATTAAATATGACAAAATAGTGCTATCTGTGTCAACCTTTGAAATGCACAATTGCTCATAATGGGAACAGTTATCTTGCTAGTGACAACATAAATATTTTTCTCGGGGAAGTATTTAGAAATAATTCAGATGTATTCAAACTCTTTTCTTTGAAAAAGTGATCAATATACATGCCAAAGACTACTAAGATTTTACTTAACAACAATCTACATACATTTGAAAAGTCAGTGGTTGTACCATTGTTGCAAAAGAGTGCACTGCTTCGAACATCTTGATAATCAATAAAGGACTAACATCTGTTTATATTAAATGGAACTGACTAAAAGATCAAAAGACTCATAATCTGAAGTAAGGAACCTCTTATTGGGACTGAAGGAGGCCATAGTAAAGCAGGTCTTGTCATCAAGACTGCAAATTTAGCAGAGAAATATATGGGAAAAGTGTCCTTAGATGTCCATTTATGCTCATATACATACCAAAACAGACATGGAAGTAAAAGGCTTCCCATGTCCAGTAGCAGACCCCTGCTCACTGAATATGCACAGTAGAAAACTCGCATGCTGCAACCACATGTAGCTTTACTACAATGATATGCAAATCACTAGTCAATCATTTATAGATTGAAGTACTTGGCATATATTACTTATGTAACTTTTGTAATAAACTGAGTGCAGAGGCTCTGGAAGGGTGCACTTGATTTGTGGAAAGTCACCGAGCACCCAGACTTGTGCAATGCAGAAATATTATCAATGACTTGACTTGGCATGTGAAATTGTCTGTTTGCATGACAAGTGATGAATCTGACTTTTTGAACAACATCAGAGAAAGTAAAAAATAAAAGATGTGACAATAGGTAGGAACAGTGTTGGCCCTTTGGGACAAATTGACGACAGAGGTTAAGGACAGCGGTAACAGTTTTGTAAAAACAACAGAGAAAAAACAACACAGAATCATAGCACAATTTGGGTTGGAAAGGGCCATAAAGATCACAGTTCCAATCCCCTTGCCACAGGCCTGGACAATTTCCACCGGATCAGGTTGCTCAAAGTTTCATCAAAACTGGTTTTGAACACCTCCAGTAACGAAGTATCCACAACTTCTCTGGGCAATCTGTTCCAATGCCTCAACATCCTCACAGTAAAAATTTTTCTCCTAATATCTAACCTAAACTGGACACAGAAGGAACAACAGTGACAGGGGATGAGGAAAAGGCTGAGGTACTTAATGCCTTCTTTGCCTCAGTCTTTAATTGTAAAGAAAGTTGTTCCCTGTGTACAAACCCCAAAACTAGAGGAGCAAAACAAGGCTCCCATGGTCCAAGAGGAGGTGGTCAGAGCCTTGCTAGCCCAACTA
>WAAB01006325.1:74195-111734 GCA_013389865.1 Piaya cayana | reverse complement strand
TCTATGATTCTATAATAATATTTGAAACTGCTGCAAGGGCAGTGAAGCAAATACTTCAAAGACTCCCAAGAGCAAAAGGTTAAAAATATCTTCCCAAATTCATCTCAGTCTAACTCAGGAAAACATTCCTTTCCTAACAGCAAACATACAAATCAGGATAAGCTATGCAAATACCTAGAAGTACAGCTGTCAGAGCACTGACCCGCTACTCGCTCAGCATCATTTCCCAGGCTGACCCCACTGACGTTCTCTCAAGAAACCTGAGCAGTGAAACAGGGCATAGGGATTCTTGGAACCGGAAAAGATGGAGCTGTGTTGAGTTGTACGGGCATAGCAGGCACTGTGACAAGCAAGAGGAGTCCAAAGGAGTGAATCTTATGCTGAAGTTAAATGACTTGGCAAGTCTAACTACACTGGGACATACAATTTGAGGAGATGCATATACACACACACCATTTCATGGACTATTTAGTAATCTGACAGTGTGACTGCATGGAGGCTAAATGAAGTATATCTTAAAAGGATTCACTTACGTGGACACCGCTGTCACTGATTACGCTGATGTGGACATGCCTGAAAAGATGTTTAAGTAGCAGTAGAATTCAGAATTAATCAATTTGACACATGTTTCAGTGCAAAATACATGGATCTATGGCACAGAACTGGGAAAATAAATAGTAGAGAAAGTACTATCAGGCAGTGATACTATTTAACCCAGTAAAGAAACCTGAGCTATATCGTTCCTACCATTTTCCATTGTGTTTTAGTAATATTATTTTCACATATAATTGGATGTTTGCACGCAGTGCAATCATATATTTCTGCTTCAAACAAACACTAACTAAAACCCAAGTTTCAGGTCACATTAAACAGAAGGATGGAAAAGGAAAATATTTCTCTGACAAGAAATTTGAAATTAGGACAATAATAAATAACAGCAGGTAGCACGAGTGTGCCAAGTCACAGTATTATAGATAAGACACAAAACATACTGGGTACACCTAATAATTACTTTAAATTGAATATTAACATTTTCAAATTTAAAAAAAAATACATTTCAACTTTAGATTGTAAATAAAAAGTTCATTCTCCTTGCTTTCATGGAAAAAAAATAACTTTTTACTTTGTATTTTGCAATGTCAAAATCCCTGATCTTGCCACAGAATGAACTTTTCCATTTGTTTTTCACTTCTGAAGAATGCCTGCATGATTCTGGGAATTTAAAGGTTTCAGATCTTCTCTTACAACCTGCATTTTTGTTGTTCTATTAACTAATTTAAGCTCTGCAACTCATTCTAAGGAAAATATTTTCAACAAGGCACCAGGACTGTGTTACAAGTGGCATACAGTGAGATGAACAAATTGATGTCACTGTACTTACTGATTAAATTAAACTCAGGTTGAGGCAAAAAAAGAGGTCAAAGTTCAGGCTGAAAATAAAGGTTTTGTGAAAACTTGACCTTGTGAAAATAGAACTAGCAAATACTTCTAAAGCATTTCACAAAACTTGGATCACATATTCTCTTTTTAAAGGAGAACACATTTTTTGCTTGTTTGATGAGAAACAGCAAAGCAATGTTCAGGGCAACAAAAAAAGAAATATTCTGATCCAGAAAAAAAAAAAAAAAGAATATTGCCTTGTTCCTGATATTGATAATTATGGCCTCAAGGTACAGTTCTGTCCAAATGAACATTGTTTCCCCCTCTGATTCCTGTCCTACTCTAGAGATGTTAAGGCATATCTCTGTGACCATTGATCTCACATATAAAACAATTCTCATCAGCAGTTTCTTGATAAAAGTGTACTTCATCTGGAATTATCCATGAAGTCTGGGAAGCAAAACCAATAAATGCTTAACAAAAGAATGGCTATGAGAAAGTTCTGGATTTTCTTTTTCTTCTTTTTTTTTTTTGTAGAAAACAGTATATTTTTATTTGTTTTCATCCATTCGTTGTTAAATCTAAATAATTTTTTAGGAAGATAACTTCTTTATTTTACACTACAGATTATTCATGTAAAATTCAAGATCAAGCTAAAGATGAAACTAGCTTTGAGGCTTTGCAATTCATTGTTATTTTGAAAATTACAAAGAAAGCAGCAAATGAATCTGTAGTATAGGCTTAGGGTGCTGTCCTGTCCCAAAACTGCTATATCCCTTTACCTTCATACCTGATCCAACAACAAATATTTCATGTAAGGAGTTTAATCTTAATGGGAAAAGCCCTGAGGTCTTTGCTAAGTTTGAATAAGGATCAGACCACTTGTTTAAATGCTCAGGAAGCATCAAAGAACAATTACCAACCAAGATGAATAACACAACAAGTAAAAAATACAAATCAATATGCTAGGTCCTTTCTTTAGAGAGCCTGGGTCCCTGGGATGGTGACCTTGGGTTGGCTTGACTTGTGTCGCCTTTCACCAGAAATGCTTCTGCTTTGTTGATTCCCATCAGAAACAATGCTCTGAGCTCCAAGTCAGTCAGTCAGAACCTGCTCTACATGTGCAGGTCTGCCAGCTGCAGAGCCCCAGATCATGTGCGTTTTCTCAACATCACAGAGAAACCTTGGTGGGAGCCCTCCGTTAAGCACATTCCAACAGAAAAATTAGGAGATTCATTGATACCAGGACACACTGAAGTGCTGCAGGACTATTTCTGTGAGTGTACTCACCACTTCATATGGAAAACAGGCAGTCTTTCACTACCCCTTGTTTGCCAAGGCCCCTACACTGGGTTGGCCATGTTTCAACCCACTTAATTTTTCCAAAAAGGCTCTAGCAACTCCTCATAGAATGCAACTACCACTGAAACTACGGGATTAAGATAAGACAACTCAGGCTAGTCAAGTGTCTGACTGCTTGGAGCTTGCTCTTCACGACAATCCAAAGGCAGAGATTTCTCTCCATAACAGTTTTATCTAGAATTGGACACCTGAACCACAGCAGTTATTTTTCAAACAGAACATGGCTAAGGAATTCATGCTAGATTTTATAACCAAAATAACAATGGCTGCAACACTCTTTTTCTTCTTAAAAATCTCAAGTTCCAGTCTCTTCAAACCCTCTGATGGTCACATTACAGAATCCATTGCTAGCACTTGGAAAGGATTCCTTCTGACCTTGTGAAGGCAGTGAAGTCATAAAATCATAGAATCATAGAACAACCAGGTTGGAAGTGACCCACTGGATCATCGAGTNTGTCACAACAATGAAGGCGTAGTGCTAGAGAAAGTTACATAAAACCTCAACAAAGCAAAATATAGGGTTGGTTTTTTTTGTTTGTTTTTTTTTTTTTTTAAAGTATTTTACAGCCAATGCAGTTTTAAGTATTCCAGAAAAATGGATTTGGTTTTGGAGTTTTGTGTTTGGTTTTGTTTTCTTCTTTAACATATTTGTGGTGTTGTTTTAGGTCCTTTCAGAGCTGTTGGAAAAAATAATAAACAGCTGAAATAAAAATTTATAATGAGCATTAAATGTTTGCTGAAATACAAGCCATTAAAAATAAACTCAAATAGAAGCTGATTTTAAGCTAGCAAGTATTTAAATGTTTGCTTAATACAAAATATAGATATGTTTGCAATGAGGATACTACATCACTTGTGTGAAATCATTCTGGATCAGGACTAGAGTGAACTCCTAAACCAATGAAGTAACAAGATTTTAAAAAAGAGCTTTACAACTGGATGAATTTTACAAACCAACTTGAGAACTGAGTTGGTGAAACTGAAGTGAGAGCTCTGAAGCACTTAATTATTTTAGAAAGGCATTATTCAGAAGTGGCCAAGGTGACCAAGAATTCCCAGCAATCACCCAGAATCTGGATACTGCACCATTTCAGTGCAAAGCAACAGAAAAGGCCTATAGGTGACATTAAATCTTATTACAATTTTCCCCATTCTACTGGCAATTTTCATTAATATGAAAAATAAAAAGGCACATTACTGTGACAGTGACATGATGTGAGCAATTTTATTGAAGTAGAAAGCTAAGGATGATAATATGCAATAATTATTTTATTGATGCACAAGAAATGAATTATTCATACCTTCAAAGTATCTGTGGATAATTCTAATTACCTGCTTTTAAAGTATATGAGATCCACAGAAAATACATTAACAACTTTGATTGAACACCTGCTATCCTGTGGAAGGTAATAAGCCAGATCCCAAACTTCTCCAACTTTCAAGTCAATAGCATTAGGTCTTCCAAGCATGAATTACTAACAGATCATGGCCAGGGTTGCCCAGAGCAGTGGTGGCTCCTCCCTCCCTGGAGGGGTTCAAGGCCAGGTTGAATGCGGTTGAATGGGGCTTGGAGCCCCTGATCCAGTGGGAGGTGTCCCTGCAGGGGAATGGAACTGGATGGGCTTTGAGGTCCCTTCCAACCCAAACTATTCTACAATTCTATGAATTCTGTTCTATGTTGTTTTGATGACCTGTATTAACTTCTGCTATAACCAGAAAAACAGCAATACCTTAAGTTCATATTTTATATTTTCATTCTATGGGAGTTTTTTAATCTTTTTAGCTAATGCAAGGTTATTAATGAAATCAAAATCTGTATCTATGAAGAGTGTCCTAGGTGATAAACTTACTGTCAAAATTCTCTAAGCTAAATAATTATTAATGTTATCATGTAGCGACAGATATTGTGATTGCAGATATTAAGTTAACATGATAATTATTTGAGGCATCTGGTTTATGGTAGTGCAGGTTTTGGTACACTCAAGCATTTTGAATTCCTGAAGTCCAAATCCTGTGACTTTACTGTGAGCATTGCCCTTAGAATAGGAATAATCCAATATTTCCACTGTCAGATGTTCAACTAGAATCTAAATGTGACAAGAAAGAAAGTAAACTGCAGTATAAACTGAAAGGAGAGGCAGAAATCTTAACTTCATAGAGTCCTTCCAAAAGTGTTCTGCACCATCAGTCCTGTTGCCATTTACCTTGCTTGTAAAACAGACTGAAAGTTAACAGCTATTTCACTATTGTCTAGAAAATAATCAAATGTAGTGAACCAGGTGCAGGACAACAAATTTTAACTGAATCCCTACTTCTTCAGAGCAGTGGCAGAAGTTCTTTAACAAAAACACTGCTTCTGCTGCCTAGTGCTAGGTCAGGCATCCCTTTAGCTATGACTATGCCAAGCATACAAAAGCAGCCTAAAAGGTAAAAAAATAGTTCCTCTTTCATTCGCTTTAGCAGAAAGTTGTCATACATAAAGATGTGTTTTATCAGAAAGTGTGCTGGAAAGGTTTTCATACAGTAATTATTTACCTAAAAGAAACAGAGTGAGAAAATTATTTGTTCTTAAACTCATCAAAGAGACATCCTGATAGCATTTTATCTCTGCCTATCACACTGTTAGGTGTCAGCTGATGTCCCATAGTTGAAAGATTACACATCTTGTTATCAGCCTAAGAATCAATGCGGTCTTCTACTATTTTTGTTTCAACACTTTAAGAGGATATTGCTAAAAATCCCACTTACTACAGAAATGTTTCTTCAAGTTTCACTAAATGTAAAAGATATTCCTCATTTTACCTGATAGAGGCAATCAGATGCTCCCTTTCTCCATGACGGCTCCTGTACCAAGACATATGCACCACTCCTTATAAAATTCTTAAAATACCAATATTTGTGTTGAGGGGCCAGACAGTAGAGAAAGAGCGACACTAAAAAATGTTAACAAACACTCCTGAGAGTAAATATTGATGGAGCAATAAAGTGTATAAGAATAACAGATCTTTACTGGATCTGCAAGCTGTCACTTCTATTAGTACCAAACAAGGAGTTCATTTGTTGTTTCAGCAGGCCAGTGCTTAGAGGTTAAAAACCAAGCAGCAATGTGTTTAATACTGATAACCAGTAACACATCTGGAGAAGACCACTGATTCTTTCAGTGAACTAAAAGATGAAAAGAAGCCTACCTCCCTTCACCAGAGCTGACAGGTACCAGGAGTAACCTCAGCTGCTGAAGATAATGTTCTGCATGTTATCTTCCATTCTCACAGAAGATGAGAGGATTCACTGCGTCACATAGGTGAAGTCCTTAGCAAAGACACACAAACCTAAACCTACACATAAGCAGAGAATAAATATTTAAAGAGAGAAAGAGATAAATTATGATGCTAAAATAATTACAACTTTCTTTTGATCGTAATCAAAAATATATACAAAACCAAGGGAGACTGAGACAAGGAACTGCAGGCTGCACAAATAAAGTGCTGTGATTCTTGGTTTACTTTATATAAGCAAAAGGAAATAGAATTATGGTAAGTACAGAGGTAAGATATTGCAATTAATCTCTATCAGTTACTTGCTCAGGATAACTTACACCTTGGTATAACTCACTGAAAATTATTTTTAAATAGCATAAAGTGAGAGAGAAATATACTATAGTCACCTACTCCAAAACATTTTCAGTGGTCACTGACTCTAAATTGTATTTCTGAATCTACTGTTATCTACCATAAAATTCTCTCAGTTCAGTTAATCTAAAAAATATAAACTTTTACTCATTTATGAGCTTCAGAATCAAACAAGTTTCCAAATGTACTATATGAAACATTACAAAGGAAGCAGCATGTCTAGAAACAACTGATCAAAGCAACAGGAAAAGAGCACAGCCCACCCTTGAATTCACATGCAGATGCTCTGCTTCCCTTTAAAAATGCTACACAGGTAACATGTAAGGTACACCGAATATAGTCTTTGCAGTTTCCATTTAACTCATCCACATTTTGATTTGCACAAATCTGCCTATTCGTTATTAAAAGAAGGTGACATACATTCAAAGGTTCGTCAGCTAAAATGAGAACGGAAATATTATAATCAGCAGAAACTAAGGTGGAGTTTTGCTGGGAAATTAAGACGTCCATCACTTTCTGTCTATGAATGAAAAATAAGGGTATAGCTGAAATGTAATTGTTCAGAATATACAACAATTTCATATCTCAAAGTTCAAAGGAAAGGAAAAGATATCAGGTAAACATAAATAACAGTATTCCTTTAGAAAAGTGAATGCTCTGTACAATGGACCTACTGGAGAAACAATGAATAGTAATTGTTATAATACATGCTATCAAAAGATTGATCATCCAAGGTTTAATTTTTAGTACCAACGCATCCTCTAACAACAGGGAAGCAGCTCAGCCTTTCCTGGACTATTTGAAAAATGACAACACAATCTCTTAGGGGAAAAATTTATGCTTTGGAATTGCAAAACAATTCCTTCTCAGCTCAAATCCTGGAAAAACACAAATGAAACTAGAAGCTCATTTAGTGTTCAACAAAGCTGAATCAAGAGCTATGCTATTAATCTGTTCCTTCTTAAAATAGTCTAGGCTTAAAATGAGTTCAAATATCGTAAAACAGAACCACACCAACAGATGGATACTCTTCTGACCACAGGTTGATAACAAAGTTGCCATCATGCGATAATCACACACAAAACCCCAAAAGTAAAATGGAAGAAGGCCAGAGTGAGCTATTTTATTGTGAGTGCTGCTGTTACTGAAGAGCACAGAGTTTGACAGGAGTTTCTGCGTTCAGTAACATAAATACTGCTTCATTGTTACTCAATGGGTAGTTGGTTTTGGCTGACACTGGACAGAACTTTCCATCTTGGAGCAGAAATTTAATTTTCCTATAAAAACACAATTATTGGAATAAAAAATAGACATATTCTGGACATTAAGGCCACACAAAAAATCTGATCATCAGTAAATAAATGTATGCATCCAACACATTTTTTTATTAGCAACCAAATTCTCTCTTACTATTTATTTGTATAACACTGAGTTCTGCATTTCAGTGCAGCATATTCAATTAATGTGGATTAGTAAATACATTCTCCGTATGAAATCCATGTAAATTGCTTTTTATGTATAATCATGCTCTTCAACACACAACACAACGTTTTAATTGACATATATACCAAACAGTTAACTAAATTGTCAAGTAATCTTGGTACACTCAGTATATAAAACCATCTTTAAAGATGATAGACTCATTTCAGAGGGTTTTAATAAAGAGTCACGGTAGGATTAGATAAATTTCTTTTCAAAATAAGGTAATTTTTCAGCTAGAGATGATAAAGGAATTCTGTGGTTTAACCTAACAGGCAGTTAATGCCAGGCAGTTGTTCACTTACCGACCATCAGCAGAATGGATGAGAGAATCAGGAAAATATAAGTCTCATGGGTTGAGATAAGGACAGTTTAATAGGACAGATAGGAAACCTNTGTCCCCTGTCACTTGGGAGAAGAGGCCAGCTCCCTCCTCTCCACAACATCCCTTCAGGTAGTTGTAGAGAGCAATGAGGTCTCCAATAAATAGAATATACAAAACAAGCCATGCACAATGTAATTGCTCATCCAGCTAGTCCTCGAGCAGTAGCCAATGCTCCACACCCCCCGTCCCACCAAAAACCTCCCCACTTTTATTTTTCAGCATGACCTCAGATGGTCTGTAATATCCCTTTGGGCTGTTTGGCTCAGCTGTCCTGACTGTCCCCCCTCCTAGATTCTTGTGCATCCCCAGCCTCTTCACTGTCAGGCCAGTGTGAGAAGCTGAGAAGTCCTTGACTCTCTGTAAGCATTGCTCAGCAATGATGGAAACATCAGTGTACCAGCATTACTCTCATCTTAAATCAAACCACAGCACTATCCCAGCTGCTAGAAAGAGAATTAACTCTATCTCAGCTGAAACTAGAACAAGGAAACAGTAAGGAAGCATCTATCGTGGTCTGAACAACCACTGAGAAGGAGTAAAAATCTACAGAGATATTTGCTAATGAAAATGGAATTGCTGCATTCAGGTAACCAGAACGTCATGCAGGTCCTAGAAATGGAGATTAATGCAATGATATGAGAAAACCCTATGTCTTACAGGAGAAACAAAACACAGAACCCTGAATTTGACATTTGATCCAGTGGCCAAATTTGACAAAGCATTTTGTGCCTAACTAGACCAAAAAAAACCACAGAACCATTTCTCAGGCAGCTATTCATATCAAAATCTCCTAATAAAAAAGGTTTCTTATAACCTACTACTGACAGATACTGAGCGAAGAGCTTCTGCAGAACATTCCTGATGAATTGCCCGATACTAGCTAGGCCTTTCTCAGTAAGAGCAATGCTACTTTCACAGTGTCTAACCCCAGTGGCTGTGTCTAGCCGATGAACCAATGCACAAGCTGCACTGGAAACACCTGTCTACAAAAGAAGTCATTACATTTTTGATGAACAACGGATTTAGAAAATGTTTCCAAATTCATACATTTATACATAAGAACAGGGAAAAAACAGTATTTGCTATGCCTTTCCCTTATTATATTAAAACTCATGAGTTCCATCCATGTTAACACTTTCCTTTTTCCATATGCTCTTCTTTGATATAACTATCCAAGGCAGAAGTTGAAATTAAAATTTTACTTAATAAAATGGAATCCATAAAAAGCTCCAGCTTTTATTTATGTTATATATATTTTACATGTATATAGAATCATGGAATGTTTTGGGCTGAAAGTGACCTCAAAGCTCCTCCAGTTCCCCTGCCATGGGCAGGGACATCTCCCACTGGATCAGGGGCTCCAAGCCCATCCAAGCTGGCCTTGAACCCCTCCAGGGATGGGGCAGCCTCCACTACTCTGACCAGCCTGGGCCAGGACCTCCCTACTTTCACAAGAAAACATTTCTTCCTAATATCTTATACATATATGCATTATACATCTATACATTAAAAATACGTAAAAGGGGACTAGAAATGTATTTTTCAAAACTAAAACTATTTCCTTCTGTGGAATGCAAGGTTACCTTAGTTTTGAGAATTAACTTACGAAAATCCAATTTATATAAGCAGATTTAGAATCGTTTCATGGAATTGCCTCCCCTGAAGGTTTTTTTTGATGTCTGTCTCTCACTAGAAGCGTTACCAATTACTGTTTTCTGAAAATACTTGACAGGAATAATGTCAAACACATTGAAGGTAAAAATATATGCTTTTAAATAAAATGAAATTTATTTACACAAAATTAAGAGATATTCTAAAGTCCTTCTTCAAGATCAGCATCAGGGCAACTTTTGAATAGTACTCCATGGCTGTAAATGCTTCTTTTCAAAATACGGGCTCCTATGAAACCAGAAATAGAAATATCACTCTAAAAATCTGTACAATTTTCCTGTATAATTCATGCCTGAGACTGAGTTTCCAGTTTCAGATATTAATTTATTTTTTTAATAGTAAATCATTCCAAAGACTCCCACCTCTAATACAGGAATCTGAGAAAATAAACATGTTATGTCAGAAAACTGCAAAAATATATTTGAATACATGCTGTAACTGATACTGTTGTCATCAGCCTTCCAGTGTCACTGCAACACTTCTCACATCACCACCTCTCCTTTTTGGCGCCCACGCTACACATGCACCAGCAGCGTGGATAAATCTCACACAGCAGACAGCTGAATATTCAAACAATAATGAGCCTACCTCTTGCACACAATGTGAACATGAGAGGATAACTGGGGCAGCTCAATGGCCAAAAGACACTTCTGGTAGACCATAGTCATCGAATAATAGAATCATAGAACAGTTTGGGTTGGAAGGGACTTTTAAGATCTAGTTCCAACCCCCCTACCATGGGCACAGGCACGTCCCATTGGATCAGGCTTCCCAAGGCCCCATCCAACTTGGTCTTGAGCATCTCCAGGGATGGGGCAGTCACAACTTCCCTGGGCAACCTGGGCCAGGGTCTCTCCACTCTTACACAGAAGAAGTTTTTCTTTATGTCTAGTCTAAATCTACCCCCTCCAGTGTATAGTCTTTGCCCCTAGTCCTATCACTAATGGTGAAAACAACAGTAGTAGTTGGAGGAAATCCAATTTTTCCCTAAGCAGTTTATGGCATTGTCACCTGAACCCCAGGGGCCAGAGTATGAGACTTGCAAAAGTTACTGCAGTTCAGTTCTTTCAGCTTTTCTGACCAGGTTGCAGGCAAACATTAATAATACTGATTAATTCTATGCTCACATACCTGTTCTTGTTTTCACAAATCCCCTCTATTTTTTTGTATTGGTTCCTACAAAGAAAGAGGTAATAAGATATCTTCCCCTCTCAGAACCCCAGTTATCAAGTAAAAAGACCCCATATTTTTCAGAATCTATATATTTGTATTCTAATATAACCCAAGCTACTTATTTGTATTCCTATGGGCCATATAAACTAGGGTCACTTTGAAAGAACAATTTATAGCCCTTGCAAGTGAGACCAGTGGAAAATGTCATATCAAAATCATGATAGATTATTTTGTTTAAAAGATGATACCGAGAATTATTACTAGTCTGCTAGTTCTATATCAGCAATACGTCATTTCTTTCAGTAGCAATTACAACAGAAATTGAAAAAGCATGAAGCATTTCTTCATTCTCTGTGTACTGGTCATGAATCTGTATTTATCAAATTACATTTTATATTCAGATAGCTTGACTATTTTTATGGTATTTGTGACACCATTACATTATCAATATTTCCATCTAGGAAATAAATAAATGAATGGCCATAAGCGTATAACTTCATTATATATTTTCTTAGACAACAGTTTTCCACTATAGAAATTCCTTAGTATCTTAAAATTTTCTCACTGAATTTCATTCATTAATTCTCAACTAAATCTTAGTTAAACTCAATTTCTTCCCATTAGTTTAGCTACTTCTCAACTGTATCAATAGCCTTTGCTAATTTCAATTCCTTTTAATAAACTTTCAATTAAATCCTTTTACCTCTAATTCATTTCCATAAATTCGTTTCCTTTGAACTCCTTCGATGGCTCAGATACAATGTCTGACAGATTTTTCACTTTAAACATCATATATTCAAACTCATAGGAAAAAAAGCAACAGAAAGTACATATATTTTGGTAGAAATTATTGAAATTGAAGGCTTATATAAACCTGACAAATTTCCAATTGCCTGTATAATTTAATTGTGAGCACTGATAAAAGAGTGATAAATCTTAGCTTTTTCATCTATTTATAGGCAAGTAGGCATCAATGGTTTTTCTGAGAGATGTTGTGATGTACAGTCCTCTCCAGGATATCTTTGTCCAACACAAAAGTCTCCTTCAAGACACCTCAGCAGATTGTCTGTAGACATCAGTGCTGAGGATGTAAGAAAAGTTGGGAGAAGTAAGGGGGTTGGGAGAAGTGGCTCTACAACTAATTTTGGACTGATTAAACATTACATCTATCCATCTCTGGTTTTGTGCTGAAAGAGGATGTTCTGCTCTGCAGCCTCCATTCTGGTGGCAGCCCCTTGACAACAGTTATCATAGCCCAGTACATTTTTGACTCCAAACTACCAGGCAGCAGAATCCAGAGGAGAGGCATATACAGTTTACCGTGGATCTGAACAAAAGGCACAGGGAATCACAGAATCACTAGGTTGAAAAAGACCCACTGGATCATCAAGTCCAACCATTCCCATCAATCATTAAACCATGTCCCTCAGCACCTCGTCCACCTGTCCCTTAAACACCTCCAGGGAAGGGGACTCAACCTCATCCCTGGGCAGCCTGTTCCAGAGAGGCACTGCTGTTCTCAAAAAAAGGTGTCCACGGGGAGTGACATTACGTTCAATTTTAACTTGGAACAGGTCATAATGCTTTCCCAAGCTCAGTTTGAGTCTTTATCATCAAGTAGAACTTTATGAAGCACAAGACAGAATTTAAAAATGCTTCATGATGATCATCCACTCAGTCCCTTCAAAACCAGCCTTCACAGCTCTATGAGTGTGTGTGTTCTAATCCTTCCAATTTTTCTCTATTGAGGCCAAAGCTTTCCAAAGGTGCAAGTTGAGCAATTGCAATCTGCTTCCTCTTCACTCCAGAACCTGCACAAAACCTTAGCTGCTCAAGCCAAGGTCACAATTGTACAACCGTTAGAAAAGAGTTCGCTATTTAGCAAAGCACAAGAAAGGTGAAATATATTCCACAGTGGAGGCATTTCCTTCCCATTAGATCAGCTAGGTTGCAATTCAAGTGAGAACATGAATATTCCCATCTGATGATGGTGATGGGGCAGCCACAACTGATGTTCCCTGGTTCAGCAGGCAGGGAATCTTACTACTGAATCTTACTGAATCCCATGAAAATGACCTTAGTGTGTCAGAGGAGATACCGTATCTTAGTAAAAATTGCATAAAGTCCTTATGAAGGTGATTTATCCCCTTGGAATCACTGAGGAAAATCCATACATACACTTCTATAAAACATGGAAGGTCAATATCCATAAATGTACGTCTCTTTAAGGAAATACACTTAAATTAGCTCTTTTCCTGCATTTGCATCAAGCCTCCTCACAACTTAAGTGTTTATTTTAAATGGCTGAAGAAACCTTCTGGACTTTGTATAGAATTATTAAGTGAAATGCTAATGAAAAGTTGCATTTCTATTGTAGAGCAATAACAGAAAAAGAAATACATCAAACTTCTAGAAAAGGTCTTAATTTTCAAAGAAAATGTCTATGTTTCAAGGCCTCTCCTGTAATAATCCTCCTGATTTCCCCTCATTAAAGAGCATTCAATAAGCACCATCAACGCTTAGAGTTGCTGTTAATTAGACCATGAGGGACTCTTTCCACAGTGGTTTGGATCAGGACCTGAGTGCCCTAAGGCCAAACTCCATCTTGAGTATTGGAAGCAAGTGAAGCCAAGCTTGGCTGGTTTTGCTCTTTTAAACAATTTTGAAGGCTTCCTTTGTTCAATACCAGATTTCATTCTGGTTTCTTTCAGCCTCTTAGGGGTTTAATACAGAATGATAACCTGACTCAAAGTTTCTGAACCAGGGTAAAAAATAGAAGAAAAGAGAAATATAATCAATAGTGTACTTCACTTTCTTTACCCTACAGATTTTCCTCACTTAAACTAAAACAAAAAACACAATAATGAAGATACCCAAAACATCAACAAAATAAAAAAAACCCACAACCACCCAAACACCACCCCAAACCACTAAATACCACTTCAAAAGCATGGAAAGAAAACATTCCTCAGACTTTTAGGACATTTTAGTGCAGTATTCAGCTTGTTTCTCCGCTGGAGAGATTTAAATAGGACAATCTCCTGGCAGTTATTTGCAGTTTAGCTTATGAAAACCTTATTATTTAGCTAGAGGTTTATTAGGAAAAAAATATTTAATTCAGGTTTATGAAACAAACTGGAACTTTAACATTTTGCTGGTTACCTTGCTCTGCTGCATGGTGATCTTCTGAAGCAGGCACAAATACATTTTCGTCTTCATTAACCTATAGCTGATAAATTGTAAATTCAAACCCATATCTTTGTATTTTCAACTTCCACTGAGAAACAGAGAATGGATGTGTAAATTAGACTTTCAGAAATGTCACATAACCATCACTAACCTGTAGAATTTTCTTGAATTCTGAGGTATAGTTTCATATATAGATATATATGTGTGTATATATATAAATCAAGTGGTAATGAGTTAAATTCACTACAACTTAAGATCTAAAATTCTCTTGAAAGCCCATTTGAAGTTGTCAACACATCCCAGATAATAAATAAACAAACAAATTCTCACATTCACTAGCAAATACAGTCTTGAAGTAGAGTTATGGTTTAAATAAGATGCAACTACAAAATGAAACATTATTGATAAAATTAGCACCTCTCACAAGCTCTTTGACACAGAAGCCACTTGTGCCAAAGATATAAAAGTATAAAGTATTTACCTCGTACATACTGACATATGAAACTGTAATTGTAATCGATCTCTACTAGGAGTCAAGCATTATTGTCTCTAGGCCAATGGTTTTCAACAGCTGACCACAGAAACTTTGGGTGATATTTAGAAGTCCATTACTTTACAAGAAACTTTATTAGAAATTATTTTATCATCTTTAAAAGTCAAGTTGTGGTTTTACACTTACAGAGACTGTAGCAGCCATACAGTGTGCTCTTCGTCAACAAGGCACCGAGCTTAATAGAGGACTTCAAATTCTTGTCTCTGTTCTTTGTCTCCCTTTTTCTTGTTGTCCAAACACCATAATGATAACACAGAAATTACTTGTTCTGGATCAGTTGCAACATATTTCAGATTTTGTCAGCATTACCACTTATATGTCGTATTATTCTTTCATGCCTTTCTATGAGGTTTCCAAGTAGCTTGAAAGTGTCTTCCCCAAAGAAATATCTTGTGTAAATATGTTTATTTGCAAGTGCTTGTGATTAAGAAGATAATATCGTGGGCAACTAGCAGAACATATCTTGTAATTAAAAGCAGTTCTTTTAGGGCTCATGCGTGTCACTTCTAAATGGAATATCTTAGCACCTCTCTATCCTCTTTTCTATTAAAATATAGTTTTATTCTGTGGCCATCATAGTATCTATCAGTTTTACAGTGTATGTGAAAGTATTTTGAACTTCATATATGGGGTTTTTAACTGCTTTCATTTTTTTCTAAGTATTGTTAGCAGTAAAACACAAAACAAATCACAGATGAATTTTGGCAATTATGTTGAGGACAGGGTCTATTTAAGGAAAATTGGTTTTCTGCTAATCATGTATCATTCTGCCTTCTCAATAGTGTAAGTAGCTCTGGTCTCTTCTGAATATTTGTCAAGGCATACAAAAAGCTGCAGGTTTACCCATGCCTGGAATTGTAAGGGCAGTGCATAGAAACATAAGCACGATACCCCCAGAAGTCATCTTTGTGCCTGATAACCGAACAGTTCAAATATTTTCCATTACCAGAAAAAATGAATTCATATTGATCTTCACCCTCTCTAGAGCATCCTTTGGAAAAATGATATATATGTATAGATGAGGCACTGTTCACTTCAGTACCATAATGATTGGTTTCAAGTGAAAAATGAGGACAGCAGCTCATTATACAGCACACATGGGGCAATGTCTTTGTTTCCTTTTCATTTCTTTTTTGCCAGAGTAAATGTTCTTATTTAAAACTTCATCACCGAAAAAGCCTGGACCTAAATTACAGCATAAAGAGGATTCACTCAGCTCTTCAGGGAGAGAGATAGGGAGGGTAGAGGCAGTGCACATTCAATACTACTGCTATTGTACATGACATCCATCACGACCCATGTTTATGGAACGTAATCTATTGTAATCACTTATTTCCCTATAATCATTTTATCATGATATCCATAAACATGTCAACATTGGTGAAAGAAGCTTCATTATCTCCATAACGTAATCAGAGAGGGTTTTACATCAAAAAACCCCACAACAGCAACAAAACACCTAACACCCCACAAGCTGAGAAAAAAAAAAACCCACAGTATTTTTGGCTAAGATCATCCTTACTGGTACTCCAAGTAAAACAGAGAAAATGTGAAATGTCCACACAAAATCCTAGAGGGTCTTGGGGTTTATCAGTAACACGACACAGGGAGCACCTCTGTGAGCGCACTTGTTTCTCCTGTGCTCTCTTGGGGCACAGGTGCATTGAGAACCACACCAGCTGGAAAAGCACACAAAAGAGCTCTAGCAACCAGCTTGGGTACGGGCAGACTATACGGTCACCTCCTTTTATAGACCTACTAATTGAACTTCCTTCAGAGCTTTGTGTTACCATCCTTAAACTAGTGATATGACTACACAAAGTTGAAACGAGTGTACCCATTCCACTTATTTTGTAAATTAGAAATACCCATTGTTACCTTAAAAGTAGCTTTACTATTGATGGAAATATTTTTTACATTATATTGCCTGTTAATGTCTACATCAAAAATCATTCAGATTCTCAAATATTCCCATTCATCTAAAAAAATATACAGAAATAATGAGGGAAAGACTTGAAAAACCCAAAAGAATACAAAACAGTTGCCAGATACTATTCTACAGATGAAAAAAGAACACACAGAATAGTTTTGAAAACAGTTTTCAGCCACTGAAAACTTTCTGCTCAGAAACCAATTAGACCTTCATTTACGTATAAAAGCCATTCTGCAAAAGGAAGAGAAACCTTTTTCAGACTATTATTGTTACTAAACAAACAAGAAATTCCAAAACAGACTGGTGAACTCCTAGGTATCTAGTTATTTATAAAGAAGAATCTCAATTCAAGTCACAGGGGAAAGAGACTCATTTGCCAGTAAATGCCAGAGTCAGAGGTCTAAAACTGAAAAGTCATATTTCTTCATTCAGAGTTCTTCATGAGAGAATCAAAGTATAAATATTAGCAGTATTTTTTCCATGGCTATTTTCAGTGGCACAAAAGGACTCAACAAAGAGACAGTATGTGGCTTAACTTACTAGTTCATGTGGAACTTTAAGGAAACTAAACTCCAGGGTTTGTAAGCTAGCCAGCTCTATTTAACCATCCAGTGCTCCATCAGGCCCACTTGCCTCTGTTGATGTTGCCTAATATCAGGAAGTCTCTCCCTGCATCAAGGACACCAAAGCAGCCAGACAAATGCTGGTTACAATCTCCACAAACCAAGTGAGAGATAGAGGCCAAAAGTGTTCACATCGGATTCTGCATGTGTGCCATTCAAGGGTTAATCCTGAAAAGAGGGATGTTCTCTCCATGGCAGAAAATTCAGAGATTGGGCACAGTTTCCTCATCTCAATGAAATGTAGAAGTAGTGTAAAGCCCAGAAATTATTTATCTCAGGAAGAAAAGAAAAATTGTGGAGAAATTATAGATAAAACAGTAAGATAATTGACATAAAAATATTTTTTAATGATCCAGAATACCCTTTTTTCTTTTTACAAATTCTGTGTCTACAATGAGAGTGTCAAAAGCCATTTCTTAAGGGAACAGTTGTATTTTTGAATTCCCACCCTAAAAACTGCAACAGAGAAACAACAGGCATTAATTTTGCTTATTAAACTTCTGCATAGTGACTCTTCTCTAATGAATCTTCATAAAGCAGGTTCCCTGAGACAATACAGAGCACTAAAGAGCGAAAACACTTTATGTTTGGAGTTGATGATCTCTAAGGTACTTTCCAACCTAATGATTTTATGTTACTTGATGTTATGATTCTAATCAAGTAACCATACACCAAGATAGCCCTTGAAGCTTTCTGTGACAGTTTTCTCTAGGTCAGTAAAGGAAGCTTCATCAAATAAAAGGATTTGTTTATTTGCCGTAGGAAATATATTTCTTGATTTTACAGATAACCAGAACATTTCTCAAAGGCCCATTCTTACAGCCAGTGCAATGCTAATTTCAGAAGCAGCTAAACACTAGAAGATATGACTGAGATGCAATATCGTTAGATGTTTAGTACTTTCATCTTTGGGGAAATCTTACAAACCCATTTATGTTTAATCCAGACAGCAGCAGAGACTCACTAATAATGGCAAGCTTAGAGTAACATCCAGACAGGCTCCATGCTTCAAATGTGCAGTAAAACCAGTAGACTTACAATGCAAAGTAGAATAATTTATGAAGAGCATATGAGGGGTTAAGAAGGTGAAAGAAATTCTGTGCCAAGAGGTCCTGGAATAAAAGCTGTGAAATGTAGCTGTGTAATCAGGAAAACATTTTATTTGCATTGCAGTGTTTGGGTTCCTTTTCAATCACGAGCACCAAAGTCAAAGTGGGACTCTGATCATCTCGCCGCAGTTCACCAATCAGGATTATATGCCGATGCGTAATGAAGTGGAACTACACGATGTGACAAAATATGATGTGACAAGTAAATTTTAAAGGAGAACCCGCTAATTTGGGACCAGTAATTGCTACAATTCAAACAGCCCTGTTACTTACATACTGAATTTTCAAAGCTGCATTTGTGGCATATTTTTAACTGGATTAAGTGTCAACTTCAATGGAGCAATTAGCATTTCTAAAAAATATTTCTCATCAACACGGTACTATTTATCACCTGGCAGGTAATAATTTCTTATTCCTACCTTTAGTACTGCTGAATATTTTCTCTCAAATAATATATTCAGTCAAAAGAACACAACATTTTATGCTAATGTAATCTTTGTACAGCTTTAGCTAAAATCTCAAGTGTTGATAATTACAAAAAAGTCTGTGATGGGATTCCAGAAATTTGGCGTTTTATTTTTTTTTTTACTTCTATGGGAACAAAAATTCAGCAAATTCTCTAGCAATGTTCAAGAGCACAAACTGCAAATATTACCTTTGCATGTCTTGCATTGCAAGCCCAGGTGTGGAAAACAGCTCTGGAAAAGAACAGAGGACACACTGCAAAGATTCTGAAGAACTTTGCTATCTTTGAAAAATACACAATACTTTGGAAAGGTGACACGTCAGCATTTCTATCTGTTAGACTCTTAATTTAAAAAACTCAGGTTCTATAAAGAGTAGCAGTCTGGTACAGAGTAACTGTTGTTTTAGGGTCACAAAAGTTACTCTGTGAAAGTTAATTGTCCACTGGGCACCACCACCACACTTCCATAGCCGGAGATTTTGACAACGTGCAAGCATTTATAAAAAATAACAGGTACAATAAAACTTGATACTAATTTTAAATACAAGACTGTAAAATAAGGACTGGTAGGGAAGATCACAAATGCATACATCACTAGTCTCTTTGTCTTTCCAGTTAAGATGTTCTAATTTTTGAACTAGTGCTCTGCAGTATGCAGTAAATGCTTGGTCAAACTTCAGGTACAAACCACAAAATCTGCAGATGTATCTCCCCAAATAACGTCAGGCCACAGCTGATATCACTAACAATGAACACGCAATTTATCTTAATAGCAAAATCACATAAATATCCAATCTCTTTAGGAACATAAAACTGAAAAAAACTTATTTATCTGTTCCTTATACAAAAGATGCACCTAGTTCACCAGATGTAATAAAACTACAGCTTCTTCTAGGCAAATCTTTTGGAAAGGAGCACAGGAAAAGTTCATTTCACAATTATTTTTTAAAAGCTGAGCTTAGGAAGGGGATTCTTCTGGGCAAAGACTCTCCCTTTTTGATCAGCATTGCTTTTGTACAGCACAAAACATCTCACATCTGTTACAAATCAAGCTTGTATATTGAATCAAACATATGCTTGATTGGTCAGAATTCTATTTAAAGTCTTGGATTAAGACCTTCTAACTAGGAGAAAACACTAGTTTTTCTCAGAATTGTGTCCATTTTAAAAACGTGTAACAGTGATAGCAAGTAATACACANACTGCAACAGAGAAACAACAGGCATTAATTTTGCTTATTAAACTTCTGCATAGTGACTCTTCTCTAATGAATCTTCATAAAGCAGGTTCCCTGAGACAATACAGAGCACTAAAGAGCAAAACCACTTTATGTTTGGAGTTGATGATCTCTAAGGTACTTTCCAACCTAATGATTTTATGTTACTTGATGTTATGATTCTAATCAAGTAACCATACACCAAGATAGCCCTTGAAGCTTTCTGTGACAGTTTTCTCTAGGTCAGTAAAGGAAGCTTCATCAAATAAAAGGATTTGTTTATTTGCCGTAGGAAATATATTTCTTGATTTTACAGATAACCAGAACATTTCTCAAAGGCCCATTCTTACAGCCAGTGCAATGCTAATTTCAGAAGCAGCTAAACACTAGAAGATATGACTGAGATGCAATATCGTTAGATGTTTAGTACTTTCATCTTTGGGGAAATCTTACAAACCCATTTATGTTTAATCCAGACAGCAGCAGAGACTCACTAATAATGGCAAGCTTAGAGTAACATCCAGACAGGCTCCATGCTTCAAATGTGCAGTAAAACCAGTAGACTTACAATGCAAAGTAGAATAATTTATGAGGAGCATATGAGGGGTTAAGAAGGTGAAAGAAATTCTGTGCCAAGAGGTCCTGGAATAAAAGCTGTGAAATGTAGCTGTGTAATCAGGAAAACATTTTATTTGCATTGCAGTGTTTGGGTTCCTTTTCAATCACGAGCACCAAAGTCAAAGTGGGACTCTGATCATCTCGCCGCAGTTCACCAATCAGGATTATATGCCGATGCGTAATGAAGTGGAACTACACGATGTGACAAAATATGATGTGACAAGTAAATTTTAAAGGAGAACCCGCTAATTTGGGACCAGTAATTGCTACAATTCAAACAGCCCTGTTACTTACATACTGAATTTTCAAAGCTGCATTTGTGGCATATTTTTAACTGGATTAAGTGTCAACTTCAATGGAGCAATTAGCATTTCTAAAAAATATTTCTCATCAACACGGTACTATTTATCACCTGGCAGGTAATAATTTCTTATTCCTACCTTTAGTACTGCTGAATATTTTCTCTCAAATAATATATTCAGTCAAAAGAACACAACATTTTATGCTAATGTAATCTTTGTACAGCTTTAGCTAAAATCTCAAGTGTTGATAATTACAAAAAAGTCTGTGATGGGATTCCAGAAATTTGGCGTTTTATTTTTTTTTTTACTTCTATGGGAACAAAAATTCAGCAAATTCTCTAGCAATGTTCAAGAGCACAAACTGCAAATATTACCTTTGCATGTCTTGCATTGCAAGCCCAGGTGTGGAAAACAGCTCTGGAATAGAACAGAGGACACACTGCAAAGATTCTGAAGAACTTTGCTATCTTTGAAAAATACACAATACTTTGGAAAGGTGACACGTCAGCATTTCTATCTGTTAGACTCTTAATTTAAAAAACTCAGGTTCTATAAAGAGTAGCAGTCTGGTACAGAGTAACTGTTGTTTTAGGGTCACAAAAGTTACTCTGTGAAAGTTAATTGTCCACTGGGCACCACCACCACACTTCCATAGCCGGAGATTTTGACAACGTGCAAGCATTTATAAAAAATAACAGGTACAATAAAACTTGATACTAATTTTAAATACAAGACTGTAAAATAAGGACTGGTAGGGAAGATCACAAATGCATACATCACTAGTCTCTTTGTCTTTCCAGTTAAGATGTTCTAATTTTTGAACTAGTGCTCTGCAGTATGCAGTAAATGCTTGGTCAAACTTCAGGTACAAACCACAAAATCTGCAGATGTATCTCCCCAAATAACGTCAGGCCACAGCTGATATCACTAACAATGAACACGCAATTTATCTTAATAGCAAAATCACATAAATATCCAATCTCTTTAGGAACATAAAACTGAAAAAAACTTATTTATCTGTTCCTTATACAAAAGATGCACCTAGTTCACCAGATGTAATAAAACTACAGCTTCTTCTAGGCAAATCTTTTGGAAAGGAGCACAGGAAAAGTTCATTTCACAATTATTTTTTAAAAGCTGAGCTTAGGAAGGGGATTCTTCTGGGCAAAGACTCTCCCTTTTTGATCAGCATTGCTTTTGTACAGCACAAAACATCTCACATCTGTTACAAATCAAGCTTGTATATTGAATCAAACATATGCTTGATTGGTCAGAATTCTATTTAAAGTCTTGGATTAAGACCTTCTAACTAGGAGAAAACACTAGTTTTTCTCAGAATTGTGTCCATTTTAAAAACGTGTAACAGTGATAGCAAGTAATACACACGTGGACAACTTACACAGCTTGCAGTAGGCGTTCCAGAAACACTAGGTTAGGCCGGTGATGGATATCTTTACCAAAAAAGTTCCAAGGGGATTCCCTTGGGCACATCTCAAGGAATGCCAGACACAATGGATTTCACAGTTAACAATCGGAAAAACTATTTAAAAGAAAAATGCTTTCTCTCCCATGTATTACAGATATGGATTAACTGATTATATAGTCAATTGACAACTCAAAGAAATATTTAGGAGCAGCCTCACAAAAATGATAATTAACAGATCCTTGCTTGCTACCTCTTTGTGAAGTTGTTATAGCAGTTTAAACTGGAATGAAGAAAGCTGGCATTTAGAATTCTCTCACCCAATTGAGGTTGTAAACAACACTTATTTCAGTGGTGGTGCATGTTATCCTTTCTGATAAAACAGGCGATTTTGCTTTCCTTTTCCACCTGCACTCTGGTAATATCCTATCCTGACCAATTCCAGGATACTTTGGCCAGCTGGTCCCTGGGTGACTAAAACCCCATTGTAAGAATAATGTCCAAGATAAGGCATCAAAAGCATGAGTAAATTATTTCACACTGACTAATACAGAGTTATTAAGCCATTTCAAGGAATATATGACAGCACTAAAGCAGAATCTTCTCAGCTCTCTGAATTTCTTTTTATTGCCACTTAATTTTCTACTTTTAATAAGCTTGAGTTACTAACTTAAAATACTGGATTGAGGGAAAGAGATACCCAGCCTCATTTTAACTTCTAACATAGATTTACTTATCAAAATCACCCACTGACAGAAGATGTTTTCAAAAAGCAACTGTACCAAAAGAATTGATCTGTACTATTTTAGTCTACGTAAAGCTCCATTGTAAATGTTTAATTTATATTAGTAAAACTTCACAGACTTGTATTGTGGGGACATAAATCATACAATCATGGAATAGTTTGGGTTGGAAGGGACATTACAGCCCATCCAGATCCACTTCCCTTCCATGGGTAGGGTCACCTCCCACTGGATCAAGGCTTCCAAACCCCATCTAACCTGCCCTTGAACACCTCCAGGGATGGGGCAGACACTACTGCTCTGGGTAACCAGCACTCTCATAGGAAAATATTTCCTCCTAATATCTCATCTCAATCTCCCCTTTCAGTTTACAAACATTACCCCTCACTTTATTCCTGCAATCCCCGATCACAAGCCCCTCGCCAACTATCCTGGAGCCCCTTTCCATAATGGAAGGTCGCTATAAGGTCTCCCTGGAGCCTTCTCTGCTCCAGGCTGAACAATTCCAACTCTCTAGGCCTGTCCTCACATGGGAGGTGCTCCAGCCCCTGGATCATCTTTGTGGCTTCCTCTGGACTTGGTCTAAGAGATCCATGCACCTGTGCCTGGAAAAGCACGTTTACATTTCAATATGTGGGATGTGAGCAAAAAGTCTTTTTACAGGTTTCCAAATATCAGCCTATATGCACAGTAAAATGCCCGTTTCTGGTTGTTTATTTACTGCTTCAGATGTTTTTCTTACACCTAAATGGTTTTCTCCCTAGAGATTTCATAAAGGATTCAGCCACACTTCAAGCTTCTGCACAGCTTAAGTCCCTTCAAAGCCAATACTAATCGACTCTGAATAGTAAACAGACTGAAACTTTTATTTTTTTTTTCATGTGTGCAACTGGCTTGGAACAGTTTTAAAGCTAACAAAATACCAGAAATTCTCAACACTCACTTCAGAGCTACTGCACATTATCAGCTCTATTTTGCAGAAAACTATACAATATCTCTCAATTCTTTGGGTAACGGACTAATGGTGTCATGTATTAACCAGCTCTGTGAAGTACCCAATCATTTCTAATCTCACATATCTTTAGTTTTTTCATAGATCAGCTCCCATAATGTTTATTTCAATATTAATTGCACAAATTTCAGGCAGGATTAAGCAGCACATAATAAATAAATAAATAAAAATCAGAGAAACAGGAAAGAAAAGGTTTCTTAAGCTCTGTTAGCAGCTTAGAAGTAAATCATAAAGTGTCAAGTTACAAAAATTGGCTCAGATAAATATGATTTTTCCTGAATTAGTTCACTAAGCTTTTATCCTTCCTGAACACTTTCAAGTCAATCCTAAGTGCTCCGCTTAGCTTGGTACTAAACAGCTCTGCTACAACACATGCAAAGGAGTGAATATATGAGGTATTCTCAAAGTGAAAAAGTTTGTTTAAATAAGGAAAATAAGAAATTTATTTAGTATTGGAACAATAAGTGAAGTTACTAAGACAATTTTAGGTATTTTTCTTCCATTAGCTACGGGATTTTGCTTCATCCTATCTTCTGTTACATCCATTATACTTCAGAACTTCAGATCTTAAACCTTGAGGCTATTTAGTTCCATATATTCACATTTTAACAATAATATAGTTATATGTGTTAGCAATTACACTGTCATAATTACAAGTGTTTAAAGCTTTAAAATTTCAAACAACTTGTCATTTCATATTCCATGGGGCTTTTACTATTTTTCCATGTCCTACAATAAATGCTGTTAATATGAAGCCATACATTATATATGGATGTGTATAGTGCCTACAATTTAGATAATATATCCTCTGTTTGGATCCAGTGTCTGGAATGTGTGAGAAGTGTTATAAAGAAAATATTTTAAACCCACAACTGTGTAAAACTGAAATTCATAGAATCATAGAATAGTTGGGGGTGGAAGGGACCTTAGAGATCATCTAGTTCCAATCCCGCTACCATTGGGGGCATTCTAAGCTCAATAATAAAAATTTATCTTTTTTTTTTCCAGCATGCTAACTTGAAAGAACTTGTCTTTTTAAATGGCTACAATATTTATTATATAATTAAGGCACAAATTCCATGGGCTTTTGTATTCAGCTAGAGGTTTGGCTACAGTCAGGTTTAAAGGTTCTACCTATTCAAGTTTAAAGGTTCCCCACCCTGACAAATGTCAACATCTTAGAAACCTCTCTAATAAATGAGGTAAACTTTCACAGAATCACAGAATCACAGAATCACCGGGTTGGAAGAGACCCATCGGATCATCGAGTCCAACCAATCCCACCAAACACTAAACCATGTCCCCAGGCCAATATTAAGACTAATAAAAGGATTCCTATTAAAGTCCTCTCCAATGCATTCATAAATGCGTTTATAGCATGAGTTAGACATACAGGTACCTGCAGGAATGAAATGATGAGACCGGCACCAGATAGATGTAAAGCAGAGACATTTATTGTTGGAACTTACAGGTTTATATACCTTTGCTCATCTGTCCATGTGCTTCCCATAGCAACCTGATTGGCCCAGGCCTGTTGTCCACGTCCTTGCAATCACCAGCATCAACATTTGGTTGATTGACCTCCAAAACCCCCCACGCTACCCCTAAATGCTGTCTCCACCCTGATTTACATCTCTGACGTTCACCTCTTTCTTCAGCTTCCTGCTGTTACAACCCAAGGTCAGTTCAAGGACCTCAAGTCAAAAAAGTATCAAACAGGTCTACCTTGCTATCACTGATACCTACAGGTACCAGCATAAATCATAATTCCTCTAACCTCAAATGGCTCTGTAGTTGAGGAAAATAGATTCATTTCCTCTGAGGACAACGTTATCCAAGGGTAGAAGAATGTGGTGGATTCATGATACAAAACAACAGGGAGCAAAACTTTACTGCACTAAGCAGATCCATGTGATGCTCCTCACCTGCTCAGAGGTGGTGGTCAGATGCGGTACAACTGGGTTTCTTGGGTCTAAACCAATGGATATTAAATTCCAGCACACAAAAATGGTAACACTCATATTCCCCCAGGGTAAATTCAAGGCTTGCAAATAAACACAAATACACTTGAAAAGTTTGTATTGAAAATACTATACTTAATAATTTATAATCGAGCAAAATCCATAAATGCAAACGGCAATTACATGTAAAGAGAATACAAGACTGCTGCAGTCCTTTTCTCCTCACTGATGTATGATTAAGTGAGCAAGTGGTAAATGGATTCCCTCCTTGATTCTTAGAATTGTTACTGTGCCGTCCTCTTTTTGAAAACGGTTGGTAAATATGCCAAAATACAAACTAAATACATTGCAGACCATGACTATAAAATACTAATTCTCATTTCCAACAATAATTTTCATCTTAAAAAATAAGATACAGTCCCACAAACACCTGTTAACACAAAGAACATAAAGGAATCCAGTCTGTTTAGGGTCTTCTTAGTCAACAAGCAATCCAAAGGTGCCTACATAAAGCCAAAGAAGGTTGAGGAGTTTCCAGTAGTTCAGTAATCTTAAACCAGTCTCAAGGGAAAAATGCATCAAGCAAGCAGACCCCTTTAATTGAACAAAATATTTTGCCTTCTAACTATAAAAGATTAAATCAAAAGGAAGAAAAAATTAAATCTTGGATTAGAGAGCAATTATTTTTTAATCGCTGAAACAATCCCTGTAGCTGTTTTTTAACAGCAATAAAAGCTTCACATACTTTCAGAAACATAGAAAGAATGTGAAATACATTTGGGATAAAAAGTTATTCCAGTGTGCATTTTCAATACTCTAAACTTCTATGTTTATAATTATTCGTTCAGAAAATGTTTTTTGCCACTAACCGTGCGATACTCAAAGAATCATTTTACTCTAACTACTGTTTAAAGTGCAGCTTCAAATTCTCTGTATCCATTTCCTGAACCAATGTGATTCTATGATGGAAATATATCAAAGTTAATTAAAACAAGACAGACATACCCACGCCATGAAGACTATTCTATAATACTATGTGGATTTAAAAGGCCAGATTGGAAATGAAGTGTATTTTGGTGCAGACAGGTTAAAGATCTAACTTTCACTGCCACCACATCAACAGCAGAACTGGGATCCCGTAAATAAAAATCAGAGTCAGTAGACTAGGCAAGTAATTCTTTTAAGGAAGAAGTTGCTCCAGTTTCTCCAAATCATTTACAGATGTTGGTTTCCCATAAAAACACCAAAGTAAGAGAGAAATCTGAATATCATCTACGAGAAAAGACAAACAATAATGTGATCACCTCCAGGCATTAATAGATTCCATGACAGTTCTACTAATATATGTATTATTGTCCAGCACCTAAAAAGTAGTTTCTCAATCCCATTAATAGTGAATGCTGATTTTTTTTCTTAGTTTAGAGGTCTAGATTTCACATTAAGAAAAAGGAGAAGACTAAATTTAATATCAAAATTATTCTCTATTCATAACTGTTCCACATTCTTTATCTTGAAGATAAAGAATAGAATTTAATTAGATATGTGAATTTACACTGTGAATAAAATTATGTATCTCCTTAATATATAAGGAAATACAAACTATATAATTGGAAATCATGAGATTACTAATGAAAATTTCACTGAAAATTGATATATAAATCTTTATCATTAAATAAACCTTCCAATATTTCTGTGACTTCAGTAAGTTTTATCATTGCCATTTTTAACCAGAAAATAATTGACCTATCTGTATATTTAATCCAAATTTTAACTACACCTGTGACAGAGCAGGGAATATATAGAGAAATATTAATTCTATTCTTCTTTTCTAATTACTTACTGAAATCACCCACCACGTCTCAGGCACAGGACTCCTATGAACAGTCCCTGTGGTCTGAACCAATTCCTGTTCAAGTCAATGGAAATGGTCACTGTATAAATCAAAAAAAACAAACCCTCCACATTTATTCCTATTCCACTTCTGCTTTTTATCCACTCATCTCTTTGCAGTCCCCAGAAACACAGAGAATCTGCAGCAACTCTTTTTTTTTTCCTTCAGACTTAGGAAGGACATTACATTTTGGAATTCCTGAATTCTCAAGATCTCATGGAAAGAGTTTGGAAATATCACTGGAAAGATTCCAAGAATATATCTGAACGTATATTCATTTTTGCATATCAGTCCATAATGTCGTTCTAGACATCATCTGAATCTTTTTTTTCCCATGCATTTTTTACAGACTACAGAAATAAAACAGAAGCTTGGCTTTTCAAGCACAACCAAGCCAATTAAGGGATCCAAATTACTGGATAATTGATCGCATTTTGACCTTTGAGAACTAATCTACGGAATAAAATGGCAGATCATTAACAGCTCAAGAAAAACAATTCTTGTCTACAAGTTATACTAATCCTTCACACAAAGTAAGTATAAAAATGTCTGTGTAATTTAGTTATCAGCATTTTAGTGTACTTCCCATCTCTTTTTACATTATACGGCTAAAATCTAAACCCAGACATTTCCAAACACCGTTATTCTCAACAGCATTCAGAGTACTTGCCATAACAAAGAAAATGTAATAATATAAATTAAAAGTAGAAGAAATTTACTTGTTTACCACCACTATGATTTCAATTACAGATGAGGACTGAGACCAAGGCACACGAATGCCCTGAAGTTAATGTTTGAAGTCTTTGGGTAGGTTGACATCTAATCTATGGCTGAAATTTGCAGTACCCTCTATTTCCAGTGATAGTGACTACGACCTGCTTAGAGCTGCTAGGAAGATTTCTGCTGTCAGACTAACTGCCCTGTTCTTGTTTCCAAGTTAGGCAAGCGCCTCTGGATAAGGAAGAGGCTGGTAACAGGTTGCAAATGGGGGCTCAATACTAGAAATTTCTAAAGCCCTACTCTTCTATTTTGTAGGACGTTAACCTTAAACACAACCCGTGCCTTATCCACAAACAATAAGTGCAGTAAATCAAACCCCATTTCTCTTAGACCTCATTCTAGCTCCTGGCTCATGCACAGCAAATCCCTTCAGTGCACAGGTCTAGAGGGTGCTGTCCTACACAAAATAATTACCTTTAACATTTGCATTTGCAGGCTAAAATAGCAAACGACTTAAAACAAAGCCAAATAATGCAGAATTATAGCAGTTTATGAACCAAAGTATTGTAATTTAGGCACTGCATATGTTTACAAGATTGAGATGTTTCAGGATTGCTGTAGTGCTTTCTGTCACACAGGCTCAAATGTAAATTTTTGCAGGAGTTTTACAGAATTCACCTCCTAGATAGAGTGAAACAAAACCAGTGCACTCCACAAAGCTTAATGTCTGTCTGCATGCAAGGGTTGGAGGTGGAAGTCAAACCTCTCAGGAAAAGATAGCCCTAATATAATGAATATTTTTTTTTCTGCTGTATTTTTAACATTTTGATATTTATTGCATGTTAAAACATAACAAACTTAAATAGCAATACCCAGGAAATTCAGTCGTGGGAAAAGGCAAAAGGGAGTGTGGTAGTGAGAGAAGACTATATTAAATTAATAATACTCTTTATTTTAAGGAAGTTGGGCTACTTCTGCACACCGTAAGGAAGACCCTTGCTCAGGAGCTCTCCTGTGAACCTGGGGAGCCTGCAAGATCTGTAAAGGCAACCGATTAATGCTTTCACAGCCAGAGATGGATACAACCTTTGAAGAAAGAAAATTTAAATTCTACAGATTCCCAGGCAGGCTGCCTGAGGTGACAGTTTGCTCAGCTCAAAGAGAGAAATTCTCCTGTTTACACTTCCAGCATCGCCAAGCAGCTAACCAGGTAGGATTTCCTAACTGGCTGTGCCTCAAAGGGAGATTCACAGGTGCAGTGGTTTCTCTAAGCTCCTTCTTGATTGCAGCAAAAGAACAAGAAGAAATATTGTAAGATGCACATGACAAACACAGCCGGCCAAACAGCTTATGTTCCATAGTAAATAGATAAATAACACTCACAGTAAATGCCATGTGGGCATTTCAGAGATCAGTTGCGAAAGGGAAAATAAAAAATACATGAGACAAAACTTAAGTCAGAGTGAGTGTGCTTTGTCAAGCAGATGCACAACCACACACCTGACTTGAACTAGTATTTGTCAGGTACAGAGAAGGTCTGGAGAGACCTCATGCACAATGAAAAACTGTCAACCTATAATGGCTGATGACTACTTTTAAAGAGTTGAAAGACTTCCAAATGGCTGTTAATACAGGCTCAGTTCTCTATCAGCCACATTCAAGATCATTTCTGTGCCAAACAAAAGTAGGTGGACAAATGATCAAATTGAAACTTGGTTGTTGAACGCTAACTATCTGTATTTTTACCACCAGATCCACATTCCTCTGTCACTGTTCCAGCTTTGACACATCCCTTAGTGCAAAGAAAACTTTAACCAAGCTTAAACTCAAAGTGTTCCTAAAATAGAATAAAATACTTCGGAAACATTAACTTTGACTGGAAAATAGTTTCCAAAATATAGAGCTAATAAATTCAAATAGTTATACCTCCTCACAAAATGGTAACCAAATAACTAGGATTAAGCTGCAATCAGTGCAATCCTCAGGTTATGCATATTTAGAGAGAATGCCTATGTCATCATATGTGATGGAAATTGGAGGCTATGTCAACACACAGGGAAAAAAACTACAAAACCAATAAAAAAACCACGTAAAGGTCAAACCAAATAATTATTCATTATTCACTAGGAGAGACCAACACTCCTTTGGAAGAGTCTCCTGTAGGAATACTGAAGCATAGGAAAGTCAATATGGAGAGTTTAGCTAATTCTAATAGAGAGTTTGAGATTTTCCCAAAGATGGACTCCATCATGTGTAAACAAATGCAGCACAAACAAAATGACCCTTAAAGCTTCGTCTCTAAAAATCTGCAACCCATAATCTGAAAAGTTGGCCTTCACAGCAGACTAAGGACTGCCACAATTCAATACAAACACATACCTTCAACTCCTCTCACTGTACATCCACAACAAAGCATTATCAACATTCTCTTATTTGTCCTGCCTTATGTGATAAAACTACTAACAGGAACTAAATCCTTTTAAAATTGGTCCAGGTCTCATCAGCATAAGATTTTGAAATAGAAAATTTTTGCTGGATGTTTACAATTTCTGAAATCATCTTTTTCCAGGACAAAGTCTGTTTTAATAACTCTCTTAAATTAAACAATTATGAAAAGGAATAGTTGAATTTGCTTGAAAACCCCATTCTGACATTGTTCAAGTGCAGTTTTTAAAGTTGAATCATAATTACTTCTGCATTCAAAATGGAAACAGGTATCCACTTTTGGCTTCAATCAAAGGAAGAAAGTCAATTTCCAAACCAGACCCTTGAGGAACAGCTAAATGAAGTACACTTTGAGTGACCCGCAAGGCCTGTGTCAGTAGTTTTACTTATTTTATTTAAGATTTTGATTTTTATTTGGCACCAACTGGGGAAGGTATTCAGCTTCTAACAGAAAGGTGGCTTTTCAGCCTCACAGAACTTTCTTAGAAAACAGGAAACCAGGTTTACCTCAGATACTGTTGGTCATTACTATGAACACTTTTGCTATACACTAAGTGCCAGACTGACCAAAATTTAATAGAATATTATTTTTTCCTCAATTCTAATCCTTCAGATGCACCTTAACGAGTCCACAACACCATAATATGCATGAGAAACTACCGCAAATGTGTATATAAAGATGAAAAAATGTCGTGTCACCTACTGAAGTTTAAACCTAGTGGTTGCAGAGAGTGAAGATGTATGGTGGTTGCAACCTGTCATATTGGGGGTTTATTAAGAATTATGACCGTTTCCACTAACTCAGTTGTGTAATAGAAAAATACGGGGTTAATTGCTATTCCATCTCTCTGTTGGTTAAATACAGCAATTCACACAATAATACATTAATCAAATAACTAGCTCTATCAGTTACAAGGCCACAAGTTGAAAGTTGCAATAATTAGCACAGCCACACATTCACTTTCATTGTTCCATGAGTAAAAATTAGATTAACTCTCTTTTAGAAGCTGGTATGTTTTTCCTTGTAATTCTAAAATCACAATCATTTTTACTTACCTTTTGGGAATGAGATCAAATTTTTTTGAAGTCTCACCTGTGGGTCACAGGCTCCCAACGATTGCCAATATGATGCGAACTAAACCAAGCCCAACTGTTGTGCAGAGAATCACAGAATCAGAATAGTTTGGGTTGGAAGGGGCCATAAAGATCAGTCAGTTCCACCCCTGCCATGGGCAGGGACACCTCCCACTGGATCAGGCTGCCCAAGTCCCATCCAACCTGGCCTTGAACATCTCCAGGGATGCAGCAGCCACAGCTTCCCTGAGCAAACTGTTCCAGTGCCTCACCACCCTCATTGTGAAGAAATTATTCATTATGTCTAGTCTAAATCTTCCCCTCTCCAGTTTACATCATTGCCCCTTGTCCCATCACCACAAGCCTTTGTGAACAGCCCCTCCCCAGCTTTCTTGTAGCCCTTTCAGGTACTGGAAGGTCACTAGAAGATCTCCTCAGACCCTTCTCTTCTCCAGGATGAACAACCCCAACTCTCAGCCTGTCCTCATACTAGCAAAGTGCTAGCAAATTACTGCAGTGTAATGGTTTGATTTTGGCCCCTTTAAGAATAGCCAGATTGTGGCTGAGGAAAAAAACTACAGATACCAGTATTCCACACAACTTCCTTCTACGTAAATAAGGGTGTAATTGGGGGTGGGACACACCTCCTTTCCAGGCCGGGGGAGCCACCTTATCTTTGGTCCGGTCAGGAGCGGCATAGAGTGCCGATGGTGACTTTGCTATCTAAGGAGCGTGGTGACTTATTTTCTATTGTTAGCTCATATTAATCTGTTTTCTGGATTGTTAATTTTCTTCTGTGATAGGGGGGTTTTCCTATTTCTCTCCGGGAAGCACTGTTTGCTTCCCTACGGGGTAGGGGATGTTCTGGGGGGCTCTTATTCTCTGATTATTGTATATGTAGTATTTTAGTTACATATTAGTGTTAATACATTATATATAATCACTTAGTTTCAGCCTGCTTTGTTTTCAGTATTCTCAGTCTTTCTTTCCTTCTCCTTATCTCCCCTGGATTCATACAGCAGGGCTGGGGGAAGGGAGAGGGGCTGCATACTGTGAGGGGTTTGGGGGAGAGTTTTGACTCAAACCATCACATGCAGCCTGTCATTAGCAAAGAGAGAAACCAAAGTAGGTTATGTAGGTAACAACAAATTTTAACTCCCTGAAGCCAAAAGTAAGCATTAGAAGCCCCAGACAAGAAGCTCTTTCCAGTGCAGATTAACAAGTGTATTGATCTTGCAAAACTCACAGAAAAGTCAGCACATTTCTTGGCATCTGTTGCTGGCGCTATATCTATTAACTATCTGCATACACACATGTACAGACCTTTTTCTCTCATGTCATGAAGCGCTGCTGAAAAGCCACAGCTAGAAGATCAGTAGAAAAAAAGACAAACCAATACCTAATCAAAAAGTAACAGGTTTTGAAACAAGTAAGAGGCGAGTATTAGCCTGTCTGACCTTTAGCAGAAAACAGGTACGGTATTCTCACTCAGCATTTTTACATCACACAAATAAAGTCCTAGCTAATTTCTTGCAGTGAATGTGTGAAATTAAGAAGGAAGCTATCACGTTTTTCAGAAAGTAAATATTTAAAACATGTATATGAATTCAAATATCCTTTGGAGTTTATATGAATTTCTGCTAGATTCATCTACCAGCAGTTTCGTCCCCCCTCTAAATCATAGAAGTTATTATTAAAATTGATTAAATATAATAATTTAAAGAAATAATTTTGTGGCTGTTAGCTGAACAAAACGCAGTAATCTGTGCAGTAATAAATAATGATTTTTACAGTTCACTCCTTCCTAGCTGAACATTTTGTTTTTCTGGACAAGAACTTAAGACAGGTTTCATCCCAATTTAACAGTGATAGCCAGATAAATGTCTTGGATCATCTACTGAAACTAGATACTGTAATTTGATTTGGTCTTTGTTTTGTGGTTTTGGGTTTTTTTTCACAAGTCTTGGGAAGTGACCATGCATCACAACACTGTACAGTCAAAATCTACACCACAGTCAAAGGAAATTGCAATGAGCTGATCATAAATCTAGATTAACTGTTGCTAATGAGATGAAGCCAATTTTTTCTGTATCAATCTTGCTTTGAAGGCTTCTCCTCCAAAATGATGCATCAGTTACAAGAATCTGGTAACATGATATAGTTCTAAAAAGTCTTTACTTGCTCCTCTGCCCCAAACTATTCCTCACAAAATACACTGGACTAATCTTTATTGAAAAGCAGATTGATGCCTGTTATCCATACATTTGTTTTCCTAGCAATAAAAAAAACTGGATGTGTATCTTCATAGAGTCATGGAATAGTTTGTGTTTGAAGGGGCCATAAAGATCAGCCAGTTCCACCCCTGCCATGGGCAGGGACACCTCCCACTGGATCAGGTTCCTCAGAGCCCCATCCAACCTGGCCTTGAACACCTCCAGGGATGGGGCAGCCACAACTTCCCCAGGCAACCTGGGCCAGGGTCTCACCACTCTCATGGTAAAATACCAGGTCATCATTCTTGTGCTTTTCCTTCACCACTTTAAAGATCCAGGGAGAGCAGGTAACACAAATACAAACACTGTTCTAACCTAGTGTGGTATATCATTTGTTCCTAATGGTAGAGGTGTAATAACTGGAGCCTAAAGTGCTAAATTCATTTATGGTTCTTTACACGTGGCAAGAACCACTCCCAGCTATGGTATTATCAGGCTCTGGATGGATAATTCGTGTAGCATTAGTGTACACACTCAGAATTACTCCTGTCCCTGTGCAGCATGGAATTCATTCCATTCACTTCAATTCTCTGAGACCTTGAACCAATTTCCACAGCACCTACTGCCATCGTAATGCAACTGCAGCAAACCAAATCCTGGGCTTCTCTCTCCAGGCTTTTACTATTTTGTTTGAGAGGAACTTCACAGCAGCAAGATGACAGGAGATCTCTTCAGCTGTGAGAAAAACAACATTCTCTCTCACATACACTGGGCTCAGGAGGGTACAAGAGCAGCAGGAACTAATCGCTGTGGTTGTACACACAGAATACAGTCAGCACCCCTCCTTTTTTTTATCTTGAAGGTAGCTTAATAGTTTGAGAACAGAGTCTTATTAATCTAAATGAAGCTCTAATAGCGTATTGCATGAAATTCTTTTTATGAAGCATTTCTTTGGAAACCAGCCTACAAACTGGATTAATCCTCTGCACTGTATGTTCTGTAAGCACCTAACCAAAGTGACTTTTCAAACAGATTGCTGAGTAAACTTTAAAGTAGTCAATAAAGATACTTCTGCTGTAGAAAAAGTGTTTCGTATGTAGTTAATTTCACACTTATTTGCACTGGAAAATTAAATTTTTACTTATCAACATACCACAGAAATACTGGGGGAAACTCTGCTCTGATGTTCTACCCAGTATTTTTTGCTTTAGGCAAACTATAATAAAATTAATGGATAATTAGGAACCTGACATTATAATCCCAGTATTATTGTCTAATTCTCCGATGGCACTGTCCACACTGCTGGTCCACTACATGAAAAAGAACAAAACCATTTTTGTAACTTTTCAGAATGAACCTAAATTCCTGATTATTTTTTTTTAAATAGAGTCAAGGAACATTAATCATTTATCATTTGTGTGTTTTTGAAAATAACACCTTAAGCCTGCCATTCCTGAGTGCTTCAAATTCTCTTTAAATATTATGAGAGAAAAAGTAGGATTGAGTCTGTGACTGACAGCAATGTCTTACACTGATTCATAATACATGCAAAATGAGAAGAAAAAATACAAATATTTTGTAGGCAAAACCAAAGAAACACAGATTATCTGTCATTTAAAATAAAATGCTCTGGACTGATTCTAGACAGAGTTTGAGACACTGCCCTCCACAGACTGAAAATCTGCTTTATTTTCAGATAACTTTCAAATCAAGAGGCATTCTTAATTTGTTTTTCAGTTTCAAATTTGTTTTGGGTTGTAAATATTACTGACAGAGATGTTTTTCTGCTTCTTGTTACCCAGCTTTTCTCATAAAACAAGTGTAATATCTAATACATTATAAATGAACTCTTCCTGACAGAGCTTGAGGTTTATCCTGTAGATCAATTAAGGCTTAAGCATAGCTGGCAATGATGCAAATTTGATTACTTTTTAACTTATGCATTTTTCTTCTTAAATATTGAATGAAATTTCAACACTAAATCCTGTTATAACTTTGCCTCAGTGGTTTAAAGATTGCATCCATTTGAGTCTAAATAGTACAGTGACTTTAAATTCCTGCGAAATTGTGTATCAGCAACTCCAGGAAAATTCTGCCCCAGAAAGCTGTATGCAGCTACTGAGTGAATTTATTTAAACTCACAAGATCAGGGATACAGAGTTAATTTGCCACGCAGCAAACAGTCTCAGATTTCCAGCAATGGCTTTTTATTCTCACACCTAAGATCCCTGTACCTCTCTAAGCACCTTTAAATTCTGCTATTACCCTTCATGCTCTGTAGTGTAAGATAACAATAAATATCTATCTTTTTTCTCTTCCCCACGTGGTGTTTCAGGTCTGTAAGATGAACTTGGAGAAAACTACCTCTGTCTGGGGTGGTAGTTAAGGTGAGGTTCTTCATCACAAAGTTTAAATTAACAAACACCAATTAAATAAATTATCAATTAATGAAAATTAAATACAACACAGAAATGACAGCTGAAGATTCAGACCCATTCAAATCAGCATAAGCCTGCTCTCTTGGATCCCTTCAACCCAGCTGTTAGTACAAGAGTATTTCTAGTGTTACACAGTGAGCAATCCTGAAAAGGGACTCATAGCTTCAGGTTCCAAGACGATATGGTCAGACTTTCATAGAATCGTAGTATCATAGAACAACCAGGTTGGAAGAGACCCACCGGATCATCCAGTCCAACCGTTCCTATCACAAACACTAAACCATGTCCCTTAGCACCTCGTCCACCTGTCCCTTAAACACCTCCAGGGAAGGTGAATCAACCACCTCCCTGGGCAACCTGTTCCAGTGCCCAATGACCCTTTCTGTGAAAATTTTTTTTCCTAATGTCTAGCCTAAATCATCCCTGGTGGAGCTTGAGGCCATTCCCTCTTGTCCTGTCCCCTGACACCTGGGAGAAGAGCCCAGCTCCCTCCTCTCCACAACCTCCTTTCAGGTAGTTGTAGAGAGCAAT
>WAAB01006325.1:49918-74020 GCA_013389865.1 Piaya cayana | reverse complement strand
TCCTACCCTCCAGCAGATCAACACTTCCACACAGCTTAGTGTCGCCTGCAAACTTGTCTTCCCTGCCATGGTATATCCTTTACAGTATTCACAAAAGTTCCGTCAGCACCCCTGTGCATGGAGTACAGTGGCTGTCTTCTTGGAAAAGACCCCTGCACTCCTCTAAGCCTAAACCACTTACAAGGACCTGTTCCCCCACTCCTGACAATTTACTGAGCCAAGTCCACAGCCCTTAAAGTTTAAGGAAAGTTACAGACAGAAATTTTTCCTACATTATCTACTTCTAATAAGTCAGTATTGGAAAACCAGAGTCAAAAGATTTATTAAAAAGAGCACAGCATCTCATAAACAGTATGCAGTGCTCCACATAAACAGGGAGTACAAATACTGTGAGTCACTGGCTGAGTCATTCTCCCTACTGCTTATCTTGGAGCTAAAAGCCTATTTCATATAGAAATAAACTCTCTCTTACCGACTTTCATTGATGCCAAATGATAAAATAGAAATCCAGCCTGGAGGAGCCCTCACAATTTTAAAAAGGCTTAGAAGATCTGAACAGTCCAGATGCAAGATGCCAAAGGCACACAGCTGCAGCAAACCAGTTTGTTCTCTCACTGAAGACCACTTAGAAACATACCTAATGTGTAGCTTGAGGGATAGAAATTTCTATATCACTGATGGCCTTATTACTCACAAGTAGTAGCTATGGAAGAGTTAGGAAAGTGAATCAATCACAAGTAACCAACATGTATGATATAACCACTTAGTTGCTTAATCCTGCAATGGTAATTTTATTATTTAAACAATTACATTGGAGTGGGTTTTCCCCCACCAGTGGGGCTAGATCATTTTTATTTGGTGTTTGCATAATTCTTAGTGTTTTACATCAAAGATTTATATTGAAACCAGTTAGGAAATTGTCTTAAAACAAATAAAAATCATTAATGTTACAAGTAAAGCAGGAATGGCTGGTGCTTTCAAGTTTAGGCAAGTGCACTGCAAGCAAGGCCTAATAATTTATGACAGCAAATAGAGAGAGATCTGTAGATGGAAGGCAGTTTAAATACAAATAATTACTAATATTAACCATGCAAATCATCAGTGTCATGATTGTAATATTTTATATATCTGGTTGTCATGAATGTCTTACACCCATGTCTTACTAGACTTACTTTCTCAGTGTCAGATGCTACTTTTGTTTATTTCTTTTCATTTGCGAGAGTTTCGGCTTTAATTCTTTTCCTGGGGAAAATTATTCTTACATGTAATTCCATCAGAATTCCAGTGAAGCCACAACTTAATTTATCTGTATCTCTTTTGCTACAATTCTTATGCTTAGTTCAGCATTATTAACCTTTGTTTAATTTGCTTAACTTTAATTTTGCATTTTCCCCTATCTTAGTTGTTTTTCCTTTTTCCCTGCTTATATCTCTCTTGATAGGGATAAATCATCGAGTATAGATTAAAAAAATCCAGCCTCTTTAGCGGTGAACACTGCATATATTGTCTTATTCTCTGTTATGTAATCTGACCTTGCTTCTCTGTTGGAAGGTAGCATTTATAAATTTGGTTCTAAAAGCAAAGTCTTTACTGATGCTGTCAGAACGCTCTGTCCATGTGTCAGCCCTTCAGATGCCATTCCCACACCTGTCAACAAATCCTCCTACTCCAAATGCTCCTTAAGACAACTCCACTTGGACTCTAATTTCCCAAGATTTTATTATCACCCGTTTCTCATGAGTCTTACAATCAATGCATCTGGAAATTCATCAGGATGTCAGAAAAGTACAGTAACTGTGTTCAGAAAGAATTTCAGAATGCAATTAAAGAGATATTTTGACTGCCTCTTTCTTCTTTCCCTCTTCTGATGCCCTTCAGTAGACATGGGTGATGAAGGTAAGTGAGGGCAGGAGAGAAAGGAGGAAGAAAACTACAAAGGTTATGAGTAAGGAATATTCATCAACTCCTGTCTTCCCTCCCTACCCCTAAGCTGACCTGAGGGAAGGAAACAGACACGAGATGTGAGTAACCATAATGCAAGTATGTCAAAGTGTCACCTATTATTCTAATGAAAACATCTGACTCCAGAGCAGACAATGCTTTCAAGGTTTTAGCGCAAGTCAGCTCAAAAATAACATGAAGATAATTGTTTAGAAGTGTCACTTTTACTGGAAAACATCTTTGCCCTTTGAGGCAGAGCAAGGGGTCTGGAATTTTGCTCACCGCTGAAAATCCCAGTTTGATTAAATGGTGCAAGTGGTGTTCCTATAGAGTTCTACTGTCCCAGTAAGTGATACCAGTGGATGCACTGCGGAACAATCAGTCAGCACCTCCAGAATTGTTTTAATTTAAAATTTGAGGTTCTTTAACTCTTCAGGGATGGATTGGTAGCTGACCAGTGCACTGTTTCACTGCTCTCAGATCATGTTTATTTCTTCCTTTCCCTTCCATTAAATTGTTAATATTTAGCATGTTCTCCCCCAACAAAAGAACAGTAGCTAATCCAGTTAACAACTCATGAGAACACAACAGAAATAACTGATACTTTCTTTGTTTGAACACACTCATACATTCTAATAGCCATTTTCAATATAGTTTTTTTTCCTCTAAATACAAACTAAGGAAAACCTCTACTTTAGACTTACACAGCCTGCCTCAACAGAGAGAAAAACTGAACAAAACACCAGCTCAGCTCTAACACAAATCACAAAGTCAAATAATGGTATTCAAAAGGCTGTATTAAAAAGTTTGAGATTTCATAAGAGGATCCACAGACCACAGAAGTCAGCTGCTTTTTCTCTGAAAAACCTTCAAAATTGTCATATTTTTTCTTCTATCCATGTTTCACATTTTATAATTTACATCCACTATGAAAGTATCTGCAGGTTCCGCTTGTGATCAGTTCTTCATGCTACTGGACACTGAGCTTCAGACATACTTCTGAGCTTCTAGGTGCCCAACTGCTTTAAAAAAAAAAAATCCCATTGTCCTATTTAGACTAAAACCAGCTATTGGGTAATTGATAGCAATAAAAGAATGTTCTAATATAAAATCCCTGTCATTTTACTGATTCCTCCTCTCAGCTAAAATATAGTTTGAACTTCCATCATTTATTCTATAGTGGCCAAATAGACACATACATGGGCAGATCGGCACTTTATATAAAGATGCAAATCCATACTAAACTCTGGTGCAGTGTCCATTAAAAGCAGAGGCTAACCTTATTAGAATCTCAGTCAAACAATGTTTATGAGATATCACTAGATACTTAGAGGAGCATAACCATTGCTCACAGAGTAGACCAGACCAACAGGGAGTTGAACATGTAATTTGAATGTGGTTAGATATTGTGTTTGAGGTTCAGATATCCATGTAATGACTTCCATTTATTTGCACTAAGAAAAATTCTTCCATGGCTCAAAAACATCTTGCCCATAATTGTATCTAAAAATCAAAGAAGCTTCACGTAATTTCCAGCAATAAAAAAATCCCCCATGAGTGTGTAAACAACAGCAACCGAGACAGAGGCAATTTGGGAACTAGGACTGCAGTCGCACAGCAATAAAATGGCTGCTTAGGTTCAGGGAAGTAATGTCTGTGAAAAAGTAGAAATCCTTTGCCTAGAAGTCATATTACTTTAACAACTGCAACTCTGATAATGAGAACACTAAAGCCCATTATGTACTTTAAAAGACTTGGCATCTCTAATGACCTACGCTGACCAGGGGACAAATGCCAAAGCTACGTTGGGGTTTTTTTTATTGTATTTTCAAGCAATTTAGTCTTATGATTTAATTTATTCTCATTTCACTAACAGCTAAAACCCCTGATTAAGGATCAACAACAAGGATGAAAAGACATCAATTGCACATCACTGTACTTACACAGTTGCCTGTTAGGATAGAAATATAATCTCTATGTGTGCATGTGTGCAAAGAAACATCAAATTTTGCCTAAGATCAGTATTTTTTCAGCATAACTCCCCTCTCTCTAATTAAAAGGAGAACTTCACCAAGATTTTCATACAGCCAGGAGGTGGTATCTAAAAAGGCTAATATTGCCAGCTTTCAGCCCTAACAGGATATTCAGGAGGCATTTTAATGCAGTCCCTTCAGAGAAGCTAGAAATTTGCTGAATAAATTAAGAGCAAACCATTTGCCATTACCTCCTCTTTACCAACTAACTGCTTGTACCACTCAATTTGTCATTTGGACCCAGCTACCCTAAATTATAGTGAAGAGCTAGCTCTTCACTATAATTTAAACAAGAGTTAGCTGGGGTTATTTAGCCTAGAGAAGAGGAGACTGAGAGGAGCCTTCATTGCACTCTACAACTACCTGAAAGGAAGTTGTGGAGAGAAGGGAGATGGGCTCTTCTCCCAAGTGACAGGGGACAGGACAAGAGGGAATGGCCTCAAGCTCCACCAGGGGAGATTTAGGCTAGGCATTAGGAAAAAAANTGTACTTGCTTAGGCATTACTGAAAGTAGTGCCCAGATTTTTGATCCCAGGGGATATGGAGGATAAATCCCAATCTGCTCAAGTCTGTCAGAGTCAAGATGTTCCAATATATCAGAGCTCTAGTACTACCACCGCAATGCCTCCAAGATTAGACACTATCTTTACAACAGTTTAGGATCCCAACTTTTACAGCCTAAATTCAATGAAGTGCCACTTCAGTGGAATAAATTCTTCCCTTGACAGAAAATGATGTGGTATGCTTAAAATTCAAAAGGGGATGCTACACTATAAACCCTTTCACAAGATTCTGAAGAATTTTGAAGACTTTGCCTTGTGATTTATGGCATAATAAACTTGATTGGGTAAATCCCCAGGGTAGTGCCAAGGTCTCCTCAGGCAAATACATCTTTGGGATGACTTCCTATAGTACTTACTAACATAAAGTTATCAATAATCACTTTGTTCTCTACTTTTTTTCTTAAAATCATATCTCATTTAAGATCATATCTCATTCCTCCCTCCCTGTTCTTCAGTGCAACTTCACCACTCTTTACTGCATTGACTGTATGAATATAATGATAAAAAATGACGAAAAAGGAGAAAGCAAAATCACAACATATTAAAACACAGGGAAGTACTGCATGCACTAAAGTCAAAGACCACTCTGTACTACAGTAAAAGCAACTTTCAAGTTTCTACATGTATTGGTTCTGCTGTGAGGTGTGTTGTTTTCATAAAATAATTCCTACATCTTGTGTTGTTTCACTTCTACAAAGTACACACACATGCTACAGTCATGGTTCAAACATATTTCTGTGACATAAAACTCAAGGCTACATCTTATACAGTGGCAGCAAACAAGACTTCAAGAGATGGACAACTGAAGGTACAAATAAACGATTTCCAGTATGCACAGAGAACTTAATGATGCCAACTTTTAATCCTGATTCATGCTACAAGAAAATAATGAATGCTCTTGAAGTTCTGGTGAGCCTCATGAATGTCTCAAACAATTCTGGCTTATCTTTTCAATGCAGTTTAAAACAAAAAACCTAACCAAAGCAAAAAAAAAACCAAAAAACCAAAACCTCACCGCACCAAAATAAGAGAGAAGACAACTCACACTGGGATGAAATGATCCCAGTGACAAAGTTTACCTACATGCACTAACACAGTCATGAGTTGATTTACAGGAGCACAATATGGGGTAGGTAAGCCTGTGGAACTGCCACTTAATGTTCTGTATCCGTCAAACACATTCAATATATGAAATTAGTGGAGGAAAGGAATACAACAAAACAAACAGAATGCTATGTCAGTATAAACCCATGGTGCATTTATTTTCAGGGTGTAGTTCTGGTCCCACACTCAGAAAAGGTAACAGAAATTGAGAAGTCTCTGCAAAGATGAAACAGCAGCAGACAATCTGGTTCTGTATAAGAAATAATTCAACTGCCTAGTTCTTTTCAGCCTGAAAAGACGATGGAAGAGCACGATAGAGACAAACCCCCAAGTAGAACAGAGAAGCTTATCCAGCGGCCATCACCTCTTCCATTAACAGAAATATTTAGATTTTCTGTGCCAATGTTTACATTTAGTCAAGAAAAACAAGTTGATAACAATGCTAAGTTACAATAAGAAAACACAGCAAAGATTATTTCGGCTCTTTTATTGCCAAGTGTTTGGGTCTCAGCTGCTCTGAGCAATTCAAAGAGCACTCACAACTTGAACTGTTTTTATATTTAATTATACTAAGATGAATGCAAGTCATTCTACTTTATGTTCTTTATTAATGCCTTCAGTTGTCTGAAGTGCTCAGTCTGAGATTATCCTTTGTTATCTACTGGAATGTTGATGATGATTCAAAAATATAATCTACCTCTTCCATATGTTCCTCATTAAAAGTACGATACACATTGATTGCTACCTATGACTTAAATAGCCACAAATGGATCTTTCTTTAAACTGTAAAATCTAAGACTAATCTAAAATGTTGTATAGAGTATCACAAGTGCTCAAGTTACCAAAGTTAATGAGTTATTGCTCACCAGCAGAAATAATGTAAAACATGTAGTGCTTTGTGCAAACTTTCAGCATACCTTGAACTAAGGCAACGGGATTTGAGCTGCCATGAAAGTGCTTAAACTCAGCACAGGTTCAAAGGAAAAAAAAACCAAACAAATCACTATTGTCTAACACAACCCTAAGTATTCTCCTTTCCTTGAAGCTGCACCAGGTGAAGGAATTAAAACATTGTATTCTCTACAGTATTCACAGAAGGATCAACACTATTACTTGCCATTACACTGTAACTCAATCTACTTCAGATAAAAGATGACACATTAGCAGAAAGGTCTGTGATTAGACTGGTTCTGTTTGATGAAGTTTAACTAGATAATCACACTCCAAGCCCTTTCCAGACCGTCCCAGTTTAGCCAGTTCTGGTCAGGTCAGTAGCTAAACTGGGCAGCTCTTATGTCAATTCCTCCCACAGGAAAGGGAAAAGAGAGAGAGGTTTGTGACTTGGGGACTGACACTAATACAGCTTTAGTGAAACAACAATAACAAAAGGAAGATAATATCTGCAAGAGAATAGTAAAATATATACAAGTAAAGAAACCCCATTTCAACTCCTTAACAACCACATGCCACCACTGATGCTGCAGGGCAAGCACAGGAAATGGTCCCAGACTGGGTTCACCAGCAGGCAGGAGCTGGAGTCAGGAATACGTGGATGAGTTCAGGGGCAGAGAGACAGGCCAGGTCCTCCCTGAACATCAGCCACAGAAGAGGAGAAGGAATCACCCTCATGATCATAGAATAGAATCATAGAATAACCAGGTTGGAAGAGACCCACCAGATCAGAGTCCAACCATTCCTATCAAACACTAAACCATGTCCCTTAGCACCTTGTTCCACATGTGGGGTTCTTCAGGAAGAGTGGTTGAAACGCCACCACCTCTCCCTGCTGAAGAAATCTGCACGGGGCTATTTTTGGAGTTTTCCATCACCAGTAGCACCCATAGGAAGCTAAAACCAGTCAAACCTTCCCAAGGAAGTTGGGGTTTGCAGTATTAGCTCAGGTTTAGCTGGGGTTTTACCATGATTGGCAAAACCCTTGAGGCCATCCACCCTGCAGCTACATTCTGCAACTACAGAACTCCAGTCTCCGTAGGAAGTGAGGCTAAAAATTGCACTTGTGGGCTGGGAGGTGTTAGAAAAATCTTTAAGCTTTATCCTGAGTGTGACCTGTGTGGCCTAGAATACCTTGTTGGTCAGACTGGGTCATCTCCACTGGGTCACCTCCCTCCCTGACCCCGCTTTGTCAGCAGCTCTGGGATGGCCTTAATTTCCACAGGAACAGCTGCAAGCAATGGCCTTCTTACTGGTGGCCCATTGCCCTCCAAATAGCTGTCAGACTGAGAAGTCAGGGAAAAACTTTCCGCTTCAGCCCAAACCAGCACCCTGATCATCACACTTTGTGCACATTCATTGCTGTGACCAGAACCTGGGAACAGAAACATTTCTGTAAGATTTCTATTTAACACTTGTATTGTAAAAAGAATACTATAGCTTCTATTATATAACATAATCTTTGATCTGAGATGAGAATTTCAGAACTCTTAAGCTGACCCAAGCATTGATGGCTGGTTCTGTGTAGCAGGACAAACTTCAAAATATAAAATAATTCCTTACATGATCAGTCATAGATGAGTGTATATAGACATACAGAAGTTTGCAATCGAACCCAACAATTACGCTAATAAAAATATTTAAAGCTATTAAAACCTTATGTCTACATACAAATAAAGCTGTCCTGTAGAAAGACAACTCACTGACCCACGTGTCTGTCCCAGCTGCCCTTTAAGGCTGTAGAATCCATTCAGGCCTTGCTGAGTAAATGCAAGAAGGATACTGTGGTGATTAAGTTTTAAAAATCATACAGTATTTTGGGTTGGAAGGAACATTTAAAGATTATGTAGTCCTCCCCTGTGTGGTGACTAGGGACATCTTTAATCAGATCAGGTTGTTGAGAGCCCCATCCAGCATAACCTGGAAAGTTGTCAGGGATGGGGCTTCCCTCCTCTCTGGGCCACCTGTGCCAAAGCCTCATCACCCTCGCTGCAAGAAATTTCTTCTTTCTATCTAGCCTAAATCTCCCATCTTTTAGTTTAGAATCATTCCCCCTCGTCCCATCACAACAGGCCTTGCTAAAAAGTCTTTCTCCATCTTTCTCATAAGCCCCCTGAAAGTACTGAAAGGCTGCTATAACGTTTTGCCTACAATAAGGTTCCCTTCATTGCCTTGGTTTCTGATTCTTACTCATAAGCTTTTAACCTGCTTGTGGCTGTTCTTTACAGAGAGCTCTTCGCACTCTACTCAATTCTTGATGTAGAGAGCAACACCTCCACCCCTTCTTCCTCATCCATCCCTACTGGGGACAGATTCATCCCACCAAGCTTCCATAATGGCAGCTAGGTCCGAACTTTCTAGAAGCACGATGACTTCCAGCTCCTTTTATTTGTTATTCACCGGTGTTTTCCTCTTGGCTTCCATTACCTCAGGAGCCCCTGGATCACGTATTCTAATATCTAACCAGATTGTTGCATTTTTAGACAGAACATACATTTTTCCAATAGAAAAAAAAATCACAATGAGATTTATAGAAAGTAAATTAAATGTCTATTAACTTGATCATAGGGTCATTTTTAATTAAACAATAATCCCAACAAAGGATATGAGGAAAAAAAATAAAATCAAACTCCTGTTCTAAAGAAAATGAAAGCTGAAACGAACTACAGTTAAAATGAAAGGCGAGTTTTACATGAATCAATAAAAGGAAAAAATGCCTTTCAACAAAGAAATTGTGCTTTCATAAACTCCCACGTATCAGGACACTTAAATTTTATTTGATCCCTAAATCTACATACTTCCAGAAATGTTTTCTGCAGTTCAGTTATACTGCTAAGTAAGATTATATTGTTATTGAGTTCATTTTCTCAGTATATAACACCAAACTGGATTGCAGTGCATGACAGATATCTATCTATGTATCTTGAAAAAAACCCCAGGATTTTAGTCTATGCTGTATGGCAAGATCTCAAAAATAGTTTAAGAAACTCAAGGAGTTTCAATGGGGAGGGGGAGTTCAATTCCTTTTAAGTCTTGTCTAACCACCATATGCATCTTTTCAGCAGTGTTTTAAGATACAACACACAGTCCACTGCAGACACATCTGGTGCGAGGCCTCGCTGCAGCTTATAGGCAAATTACAGCAAAACATTAAGAGACAGATTTACTGTGAAGACATTTGTGACAACAGAAATCGATAGTTTGTTACTATGAAAAAGCTGACATTTACAAAGGAGTTGCCACTTGGTTTTTCAGTGTTTTCTGGCCTACAATTACCGCAGAGAGATGGCAAATTCTAAAGAACGAAATTTAAAAAAAACCCCCAAAACTGTAGTGCATTGCTATGTAATGTATAGCATGGGAATGTGGCTGCATTTTTGGAAATCAGTGACACACATAAAGGTTGTTTCATGATCTCCATGACATAATCTGGCAGCCTCTGTTTGGCTCATAAGCCAAAGATACCTGCATCACTGAAACCATCATTGTGATTAGTACTAAAAGACAACCTTGCTGGCAATCTAAGCAGAAAACCTGAAGGCTAAAGAGGAAAAGGTATTTAAAGTATTGTCTCAAAGAGATTTTCTACTGAGCAGAGTTTGAGGAAGCCCCACTGTGTCATAACTTCCATTGGTGGCACCACAGCATTTATATCACTGGAAGCATTCAGGGTCAGGTTGGGTGGGACATTGAACAACCTATCCAGTGAAAGATGGTCCTGTCCATGGCAGGAACCTTGGACTAGGTAATCTTTAACAGCCCCTTCCAGCCCAGGTGATTTATGATTAAAAAAACCAATGCAATCTTCACATCCAGATTGTGTTCAGTCAAATATTCAAACTTAAGCTTGTCTTTGTGGCTTCATTCTGACATAGGCTTTAAATCATATTAAAAAAAGAATAAAGAAAAGAAATCATTTATTCCATCAAAAGGTTCTGTGGTTCTATTATTTCACATACTGTGCCTTTGATCCTGTAGGAAATATGTAGGAACATGCTCCCTACATGAATATGCTTGAAACAGGTGCATGCACAGCATCAGCTACCAGAATAGTTATTTCTAAGATCAATCCAGTTCAGGTTCTGCAATCCTGGGTTGTAAGATGATGTTAAAACACAGGTACGAGGCATGGTCAATACAAAGAATCTCCTGAAAACCTGGTTGCCAAGTGAGAAGGCTCTATAGAAGTAATTCGTACATCCAACCACTTTGAAAAGGTGAAGAGTGCTAGGTTCAGATTTTTAAAACTAATTTTAAGTTAGCAACAAATGCCACAAATGAAGAAAAATAATGTGTAATATTGAACAAAACCCACTAAAATCAAAATCTGGAAATCCAGATTAAGACTTAAACTGTTTTATGATGCAATGTGGAGGTTCTTTAAACTGCAGAGCATCACATCAGAAAAATCTCCATCACTGTCTGCAATTAGCAATCACATGATCAATGTCAAAATCATAGAATGGTTTGGGTTGGAAAGGACCTTAAAGATCCTACTAGATCAGGCTGCCCAAGGCCCCATCCAACCTGGCCTTGAACAGACCAAAAGGAAGGACTGATTTGGTAAAGAAATCACCTCAACATAAAGGTTAAAGCTAGGATTAATGACACAGTGGAGCAAACATGGATAGCAGTGTTCAAATCATGTTGTGGTTGGTCGCTACTGTCCTACGAAATGAGTACTTAAGTTTCCTCCATGTTCTTCAACAAAAAGCTTGTAAAGGGTTCACTGCCAACACTACCAAAGGCCAAACAGGTCTAGTTTGTACAATAAAGATACAGGAACACTGAAATTATATCAAGCTCAAAAATTATATCAAGCTTTTTTTTTTTTGTGAAAAATGACAGATGTAACAGCATCAAGTCAAGTATCATTCTTTCGATATGATGTGCTTCACCTGTGCATCTTCAGTTCTGAACTGCACCTCCCGAGTCCATCACCAGTGTACTCTATTTCTGTACACTGTCATCAAAGTACCAAAACAGGATCTATATACCAAACAATTCTACTACAAAATAATATTTCTTATCACGTTCATGCAGTTCGGTTGTTTCTTTGTGACTTGCTTTTCTTCTCATTTCTCCTGTGGTGTGTTTTTTTTCCTCCCTTTTAACATTTTGAAATAAATGAAAAGAAAATAACAATCCCACAAAGCTCACACCAGTTGGCAGTGAAATTAAAAATCACAGATTCAGAAGTACTTTCCTAGTTCATAAAAACATCTCTAATGAGACAGACGAAAATAGGAATTGCTCCTAATGAGCTCAAAATTGCACATATTTCCCTCAGTTTAATTTTGTAAGTCTTCACAGATATTTTGTGTTATGCTTTATTATAAAACAAGAAGTGGCCACAAGGCTGTGATAACCAATTTGTGAGATTAAAGCACTCAACTTGAATGGTTTCATTAACTTCTAAGTCATGAGTCAAAGTTAGCATAAAATACAACTGCTTTGCTGTTCATAGATGGTCTTAACTCTCCAGGGACTTCCAACATTTGGAGACATTTTCACTCAGGAAGAGTAACCCTGCTATTTGTGACTTGTCAGCATTATACTCACTTGCACAACTAAAAGAGAATAATATGCAGCAAAACTGCAAAGGATAAAGCTCTAAGACCTATTGGATCTGTGGAATGGATTTAAACCGTGATGCAGCAGAACCAGTACAGCTTCTGGACTGTATAGCATCCTCATTAATCTAAGCTGCCATCTCCTTTAATTCATTCTAACCAGGTTTGGAACAGGATGAAACAAAGCCAGTGCAAACACTTTAGCCAGCTTCTGTCAAGAGATTTTAGGAGGGCCAGGAACACAGTACATCACATCAGAAGCTCGTGCCATTATACTGCAGGCAGAAAATGGAAAGAGACCATGTCAGGATTTATAATAGCTCCGTCTGTGTTCCAGCCAATGCTCAGTTGCAATTGACTCTCATGACTGGTGGGTGCATATTGCAGGTAACGTGGAGGAGGACAGGGTGATAACAAAGAGAGGGGGAGGAAATAAAACAAAGACTCTTTGTGGGCAGCGGCCAGGCATGTGTTCAGACCTGGAACTAACAGTTCTAAGTTTGCAGTATAAATGTAAGGATAAACCCATGAACTTGGCAGAAGTAGACAAAATACAATCCAGCACCTGCCCGAAATTGCAGAAAAGTTTTGATGCACTCAAGAAAATAGGTGAACTATACAAGTTTCCTGATGGTTGTAGAGAAGTGCAAACGTGAAGAGTGGTGTCCAGAATAAGACCAGCAACAGCAACTCATTAAAGGGCAACAGTCTGAACAGACTAATGACCAATGAGGTATTCCCTACACAGTCCTATAGACTAGGGATGCTAAAGGCAACAAGAAAATCAATATGATACTGAGGGTAGGGCAGGGGAGGGAAGTGTCCACAACCCATGACCCTGCACCATGACTATGAATCACAAGAATGGACCAACTGCTAGGAGCTGGGACCACCTCTTCAGTCCTCTGGGGTACCCAAACAACTCTGGTGAGGGAAACTCATGACCTGGTATCAGGATCTGGGATCATTTCTTCAACCTTTTGGGTACTCTGGAGGTAGATAACTACACAGAGAAGCCCAGAACTGAGTCAAGACTACAAATAGTACAGCTGGATCCACCACACTACCCCACCCAGTTTCCTGCCTTTACTGTATCATCTTTCCTACCAAACAGGGAAATCCCATAAGGAAACTGGTATGCTAAGTTGTCCAGCTTATAGGTGGACTATGCTATCTCCCCTATGGGAAAGTAATGCTGTGCCACTTGTAAAATTGCATGTATCTGTAATTAAAGTGTTTTGGTATCCATCTCCATTCAGTCTCCACGCTGTCATTTGGTTTTAAACCACAGCATTGAAAGGAACACAGCTTTACCACCTCCCTAAACCTTAGCATTTGGCTATAGCTAAGAACTACTTTTTCCTCACCGTTTCTATGTAACATACAGTTTGAGCTTCTAACTACATTACACCAAAAAGGACTATCATAACACACCGATCACAAAAGAGCAGTATCTACACAGCAACAGCATAGTGCAGTACAGATTCAGATTCAGTATGACAGCATGGCAGAATAAAATAGCAGTATTGAGTATCAGAACATACCCACATTTGTCTTACAAGCACCTAAGGCAACTGCGTGCAGTTTTGTAGGAGACGAGTGAAAAGGGCGAACGGTGTTTGCAATAAACTTGCTGAAACTTTGAAGAATTATGTGTATTTGTTAAATATATTTTAGTAAACTGAGAATTTGGACAATTGTAATATATACATTTAATTTATTAAAAACTGAAAAGCTAAGAGCTAACATTTAGCAGGAAAAAAAGCAATTTCTACTCATACAGCTCCACAAGCCTTTCAATCCACCTTGTTCATTTCAATGCATTTCTCTCATCTTTCACAAGTCTCTCTGGTTCCATTCCACCTGGCAAGCAACTCGATGTTGCCCAGCTCATTTTTGCACTTTTTTCCAAACTGTTCTTGGACTTGCGCCTGTGATGTACTCATCTTTCGCACATACTACACTTGCTGTTCAGCTTGCTGTGTTTCTCTTCTGAGCTGGGTACACACTGATGCAGAGCAAGGATCTTAACAAGGATCATAACAATGCATAGGGACATGACGGAGATTTTGTCCCCAAATATACGTTAATGAAAAGATTTCATAATTCTGACTGCATTACTAAACAAATATTAACCCATTTCACAGATGACCTTAGGAAGCAGAGCAGCTGGGCCCAACCTTTGTGTGTGTGTGTGTGTGTGTGTGTGTGGTGTATCTCAAAAGGTGAATGAGTAACAATGTGCAAAGGGAGAAAAGAATACTCATATCCTCCTCTAAACACTGCTGTTTGCTCCCACCCACTCCTTCCATTTTGGGAAATGAAATAATCTCCCCTATAGCCACGAAATCATAGAATCACAGAATGGCTTGAAATGCAAGGAAACTTATACCCAGTTCTGAGACCTCTGTCACAAACAGGGACACGTCCCATTGGACCTGAGTACTCCAAGCCTCATCCAACCTCAAACATCTTCAGGGAAGGGGCAGCCACAACTTCTCTGGGCAACCTGGGCCCTCACCACCTTCACAAGAAAATATTTTCTCCTAATATCTCATCTCAGTCTCCCCTCTTACGACTCAAAACCATTACCCTCATCCTGTCCCTGTACTCTGTGATCAAGAGCCCCTCCCCAGCTTTCTCGCAGCCCCTTTCAGTACTGAAAAGAAAATCTCAGAGGAAAATTTACTCACAGAATTAGGATTTTCCTTTTCTGGTTTGTAATCCCCAACACTTCTACAGGACTCAGGTCCAAGTAGTTTCACTTTCTCTATCTTCCCTCCATCTGCAAGAAGCATCCATTTTTAACACTGGAGCTGACTTCTACTTAAGTAGAAGGGGAAGTAAAGTACCCTGGAGGCAACTGTTAGCAGTTCAAGAACCAGCATAATTTTGGCATCTTGTTCAAATGAAAACTAAATCATCACTACACAATCTTGGTCAGAGTGTCTATCCAGTCAAACTATTTGTCCACTTCTTGCAGATGTGTGGAAACCTGCATAGAAGATCTACTCTGACAAGATGAAAAGATGGTCCTGCCTCACAGATTCACAGAATCACCAGGTTGCAAAAGACCCACTGGATCATCGAGTCCAACCATTCCCATCAAACACTAAACCATGTCCCTCAGCACCTCATTCACCCATCCCTTAAATCCCTCCAGGGAAGGTGACTCAAGGCTCTCCCTGGGCAGCCTCTGCCAGTGCTCAATGACCCTTTCTGTGAAAAATTTTTTCCTGATGTCAAGCTTGAACCTCCCCGGTGGAGCTTGAGGCCATTCCCTCTCCTCCTGTCCACTGTCACTTGGGAGAAGAGCCCAGCTCCCTCCTCTCCACAACCTCCTTTCAGGCAGTTGTGGAGAGCAATGAGGTCTCCTCTCAGCCTCCTCTTCTCCAGGCTGAACACCCCCAGGTCTCTCAGTTGCTCCTCCCAAGACTTGTTCTCCAGCTGCTGACTTCAGATTTGTTCTTTAAATTTACAGTTTTCCTGCAAAATACCACATCCATACCTATAGTTTTTAACATTAACAAAGGGAGAGTGTTGTTGATATTCAGTAAATGGAAATATATTTATTTATTAATCAGTGGCAATCCAATTCCTTTTTGCTGCAGAAATGGACTCACAAAGGGTGTCCCTTTCTACTCCCTGGTTTTATGTTAGTTTTTTTTATTGGTATATCCCTATATCCCATTTAAGTGTTCTATTTATGTCCTCCAGAAAAATAACAAAAACAAGACATCTAGAAAATATCAACTGAAAAATGTGGTCTTAACAAGCATTTCTGGATTTCCACAATGCTTCCAGGAGTCTCGACTGAAAATTAGCCAAACAGGTACCACATTTTATCTCCAAAGACATTTAAACATATCCTGCATGTTCAAAGTCAGAAAAATCTTCATTGTCACAGTCTGTTTCTGAAAGCTTGAACATACTTTGAAATATATATTTGTTTGGTTTTTTGTTTGTGGTTTTTTTGTAATATAATTTTTCAATTTCTAATAAACATATTAAGTAAAAAAAAAAAGAAATAAAGCACTTCAGACATTTAATTAGTTTGTACCTTCTTTGGTAGAAGAAAAATGTGGGGAGTGGAATTAAAAAGGAAATCACTGTTTCTGTGGTTTCTTCTGCTAAATTAAACTATTCATTTAGAAAAAAATTATATAAGCTTAAACAGATTTGAAACATTCAGAACTTCATTAAAATGTCTTTTAAATAGCTCTTCTTACAGTAAAAGCAGCAGCCTAGGACAATATGCATATGGTTCTTTTTTAAAACCAGTTATATTTCTTAATTGGTTTTAGAAAATGTCCCAGTATTGAATCCTATAGAATGTGTGCGTGGCCTTTAAAATCCTTGTAAATGAGAACTGCTGGCAGAACAATTAGCATTTAAAAGCTAGAATGACCTTAAATCTGTGCATCATTGTGATTAGTTTGGACTTTAATATCAAGTACGGAACCAAAAATTACCTTACTTGCCAAGACAAAGAGCTCCCAGCACCAACAAAAGGACACTGGGTAATAGGGTGAAGCATGTGCAATGAAACATAAAGGACAAACTTGTATGATTATGTTTGATTTGTGTTGACTTAGCAACCAAGCAGAAGGACCTTCCTGGGCAGTGAGCATGGAAAAGTAAGGGAATAAATCTTCTGTTTCTGATGTAACATGGATGCCCTACATGAGAGAACCAGTCTAAATTATTTATCCCCGCAATGAATTTCACGTTGCAGAAGATAAACTGTGCATAAATTTTGTTTCCAAGGAATCACTGGATAACTTTAATTGCCTAACTGTACTGTGAATCAGACATCATCTAAACAAAACAGATGGGATACTTCACCATATATATATATATTTATATCACATTTATTTATATGTATCCTGATTATATGTATATAAGGTGTCATTTTATTTTCAAATTAAGATACATATTTTGCATGCACTTATACTAATTCATGTAATACCCCCCCTTTCTGAAAACCAGATGACTTATATGTCTAGATGTGAGAGTAGTGGCTTGGGGTTGCCAGTAGTGGTGTGCTGGGGCTGTTGATCTTAACAGAATGGCTGAACATGTCTATTGGCTGAATATACAATTAAAATAGAATAATAAGCTACAAAGTGCCTGCCACTTGCAGGGTTTTAAAGGAAATTTGAAATCTTTGGTTCAATTTTTGTTCTCCTGTTTGAAACTACTCCAAAATAAATATTCATAAAATATAAATCTATTTCTATATAGAAAATATTGCTGTAATTTTCCTATGTTTTAATAAAGACCACAGAGTTAAACTTCTAAAATTATACTGAATATAGATATATATGCTAAATATCATCAATTATTTGCATGAATTATTCACCATGTTTCAGTTTTCCTAAAGACAGTGCTACTTAATCAAGAAGTCAATAGGTTGGTTAATAGTGATATCAGTAATGCTGCAGTGGCAGCATCTTGGAAAGCCAGTGATGGCCAGAAAGGAGGAGGCCAACAAAGAAGATGGCCAACAAAGAAGAAGTTACAGCAGATACTGTTGCTGATCAGTGAGGTTTGGCCATCTACTGCCCTTCCAAGAAACCACATGTCAACATTTCTGAGAGTCTTACCAGACACCATAGCATGGCTTTACCAAACCTACAGTAAGTGCACTACCTTGTCAGTTATGCATTTTCTTTGTGATGTGCAGATTGCTAAAAAGTAGACCAGTCAGATGTTAGGTCGCATCAAGGAATCTACGCACTCATGCCAGGTGCTCTATATCAATATTCCAGATAGCAATTTTCTTAACATAGCTAATGTAAAGACTTAAAATTTAAAGAATGGTAGATACGCAAGTAACAGATTATCATTCAGGAAATGACAGCTACATGTATAGAATCATAAAAGAGCCTGGGTTGGAAGAGACCATAAAGATCATCTAGTTCCAGCTCCACTGCAATGGGCAGGGACACCTCTCAGTGGATAAGTCTGCCCAAGGCCATATCTAGCCTGGCCTTTAACACCTCCAGGGATGGGGTAGCCACAGCTTCTCTGGTAACCTGGGCCAGGGCCTCACCGTTCTCATGGTGAAGAAATTCTTTCTTCTGTCTAGTCTAAATTTGCCCTTGTAAATCTGTAAATACAGATTCCCAAAGGATGCATACAGATTCAGAATATTAAGGTATTCAGTAATTCACAGGGATGTCAAGGGTCAAACTGGACACCAGTTTGACACACACACACACACACACACACACACACACAATTGAATGTAAAACTTTGGCAGATGATTATGTTCCTGTATCACACATCCAGCAAACCCAGATCTCCTACCAAACTCTTGACTGTTCTGACTACCTTTACCAGCTTCAGTCTAAAATGCTCTATAGAAATATCCTTTAAACATCAGAAAACATGATACTTCACATAGGAACTTCCTACTACAGAAGCTCTTTGTGCTGGCTTCTCACAATGTGTCTATCCCATAAGCTTGCTCAGTTTTGAGTATTTGACTCCCATAGGTAATTCTAAGCTGCTGAGATACTCAGTAAATTCATACCTAGCTTTTGCAACTCTCCAATGTTAGAACAGGAACCCTGGCAAAATTTCACTGCAGATAATCACACTCTACCCACCTCAATCTCTCTTGTAGTTTGAATTCAATAAGTTACTTGGAGTTTCCTACCAAGACTGTACTGTAGATTTATAATTAACTTCCTATGTCAGGATGCAGAGCACCAATTCCTATATAAAAGGTAAGTTCAGCATACTGCAGTCCAACAGTAGCCATGGTAATATCATGTTTAATTAATGTGTAGCATAGTTTGTTTTATAAATTATGATCATTATTTTCTGCCTCCATTTTGTTTTACCTATGATTATAACATCACTTTAAACCTAAAGAATATTCCTGCCCTGTTTATCATTTTAAGAAACTAACAATGAAGGTGAAGAGGAGGAGAAAACTGTTGGCTTGGCATACTGTGAACATAATCAGGACTTTCAAACAGAACTGAAAGTTTAATATCCATACGGTTCCCAAAACCTGTAGGTGTTAAAATAGTTCTGAAAGAGCTCAGGAAGCCAAGCAGATTGAAACTGGTAGCATGGACTGCAAGAGTTCATCAAGCAGAAGGAAAGAAAAATACACCAATAAAAGAAGTAGAAAAGATAGAGGGTAACATATGTATTAGTGGTATCAGGAGCACTGAAGCACAGATTCATCGAGTTATGTAGTCACAGTAGCATCTGAACAGAGCTCATTCAATCAACAAGCAAGACAATGAGATCTGAAAATAGAAACAAAGATCTGGACAAATAACAGATATGAGAAGAGAAACACTCTTCAGAGACTGGCAATACTGAACTATACAACCTAGTGTATTAGAATCACTATGTGTATACGTGCATATATACAAAATAAAAATAGCAATAAAGTAAACTAGGATGGGATCTGAAAGGATAGATGGAACCATCCAGAGAATGCACAAGCTGTAATGGAAAGTGGCAGCGACACTTGTCCTGAAAGCAGAAAATCAAACAGGATGTAGTTGCCTGTAAGAAAGCTTCTCTCACTCCAAGGAGCTTCTGAAATTTCTTCATAGAATTATAGAACCATAGAATCATTAAGGGTGGAGAAGACCTGTAAGGTTCTCCAGGCCAAATGATCTTACAAACTGGTAAGAGTCCCTAAACTATGGCAGGTCAAGGATGGCCAGAAAGGATTAACTCACATTATTCTTCCTGTAATTAGAACAAGAGTGATTTTTCTTTTATTGCATCACAAATGTTCTCTCACCTTCCTAACAGCTATCTAACTGATGCTGTGAGTAACAGAGTAAACCCACAACTGGTTATGCTGGAACAGAGTGTCTGTCCTGCTGATGTAATTTAGACAGGGTCCACAGTGCTATGAAATTACATGGGAAGATGACAACTGAGTAGCGGCATTAGATTACATGTTTATTTCCATTAACCTTACCAAGGTGCCTTCAGAACAAGGAATACCTGAGGAAACTTCACACATACAATTTGCAGGAGATGGGACAATACAATTAAGTGTGAAAAAGATTTGGACGACGCATTTTACAAAATGCAGTTCCATTCTATTGAATACTTTGAACCAGAATGCCCAAAATTAAGGTTTTATTCTGAGCCTTAAATGTTTTGGTTTCATTGTAAAGAATTCTTCTCATTTTTAATGTTGCATTCACTCAGCTTTCAAAGTCCAATCCATATTACTCTCTGTGTGTGCTAACATGAGGGGTGCGGTAATCAATTCCATTTAGCACACTGAATTGAGAGAAGTAATTTCATTACTTATTAATATTGAAAAAGTGCTGGGATGAAATTTTCCTTACAAAGGCCTTTTAGCAAGACCTACTTTTATTGGCAGTTAATATACCGCATGGGTACTGTTAACATTTACTTTTCAAAATCCTAATCTGAGTTTTCCTCTGGTTACATGTGAATAATATCAGTCACAAGAATTATGTTATTTCAAGTTTACAAAAGAATAACTAAACAATATTAGATATTGGAAAATAAGAGTGGAAAATGAGACTATGCACTCAATCATGGTACAGAGTAATTTCTTACCTTGAAGAAACTAATGGCCGGACTTTCCCTTGTAGTTCTCACATCCTTAAAATCTCAACAGAATCTTGCACCTCTGTCACACTCCTGTGAGTCTCAGTACAGCACATGCCAGTTCCTGATTTTTCAAAGGAATAACTATTTTCCATTCCAGTATTTTCCAGGCTTTAACGATGTGGCTGCAAACAAGGTTAGGATAAGCACAGGGGCATCTTTGGAAAAGAGTAATCCACAGGGTTTGGAAAGCCATTAAACCATCAACTCTCCATTTTACAGTTTGCCATCAACATTAAGCCCAGGTCTAAACTCTTTATTAAAATAATGAACTTTTTTTTTGAGATAAGAGGTAGGTTGTGTAATTGTGAATACTTGATTAAAATAATTATATAGCTGTGACTCTATAGTAAATTATGCGATAATGTAATTTTTCATTTTCTCAGTCCCTCATCTGTTCTTTAAGAAGTCTTGGCAGCCACTTCATTAAGAATTCCTCTCACTGTATACAATTTTACTACCCAAAGTCACATTGAAGTGAAAGATACATGCACCATTGAGTTTTATATGACTTTGTATAATAAGAATAATATGCAGTTATAGTATATTGCCATGAACTATATCGTAAGGCAGGAAAAAAACAGGCTTAAATGTACAATATGTTTATGTGGTAAAAAGGCTGACATTCAAAGACCAAAAGCCTAAAGGATGTATTTCTCAACATAGAAACATGTAACAACTCATTACATTTTTGAAAACAGGTGAAATTCACCACTTTCCCCTAACCCCATTTCTTTTTAATTAAATATCACTTCTTCCTCAGAGTTCGCAGCAAGGCTCCTTTCCGGTTCGACCATCCAAATGTAGAATGGATTCTCTGATTTACATATAGTATTGCAGACTTGGGGCACAACAACCCTATGCAGAGCTACAGACTAGGAGAAGTCTGTCTAGAAAGNTCAAGCTCTGCCAGGGGAGATTTAGGCTAGACATCAGGAGGAAGTTTTTCACAGGGTCATTGGGTATTGGAACAGGCTGCCCAGGGAGGTGGTTGGATCACCTTCCCTGGAGGTGTTTAAGATGCGGGTAGATGAGGTGCTGAGGGACATGGTTTAGTGTTTGATAGGGATGGTTGGACTCAATGATCCGGTGGGTCTCTTCCAGCCTGGTGATTCTATGATTCTATGAAACAAGAAACCAGGATATGCCTGGCTCATTGTCAGCTGAGCCACAGAGCTGCAGGTTGGTTGTCTTTTAAAAATGGGGGGAAACTTTTTTTTTCTGGCCAAAGTTTCAGATAATACTTTACAACTGAGTGGTGAGATAACATCCAGCTCCTTTGCTGATAGGTAGTCTCATTCATTAACAAAGGAGGTTATTTAGAAAAAATATGTGAGCTAAACTGTTCTCCCCATCCCGGTCCCCCCTTAGGTACATAGTCCTGGGCATCCTTTCACACTGCATAATGTGCACATTCCTGTAAGAAAAAACCTAAGAATTTAATGACACTGGATGTGGGATGTGTCTGAATCCGCTGGTTACCTTGGCTTAGCTGCCTTTTCTCAGATGACTGATCACCAGAGTACTCCCAAGAGTTTAGCAACCTATTGTAAATTAAACTGTAAGACCTTATTATATTAATTGAAGGAGAAATAATAACAATAGTGTATGAAGTGTTTATTCAAACACATCCCTTCTTCTATTCTTCCCCCTCTTCCACAATATTATTCTCCATTTTGACATCTACCAGACATGTGCTTATAAAAAATGTGTAAAGATTCAAAAGAATTCAATAGTTTAGTAGCCATAGGTGTAGGGCTAGTAAGGACACAGTCCTATTTTTCTGACAGATGAGCTATTAGAAGCTTCCAGTTGTTCCAAATTTTCAAAGAAACATTTTGCGAGTGCAATCCCTCCCAGTCTGGTCACAAAAATTTACCTTGGATAAACAGCTAGGTACTTTGGACACTTCCAAAGAAGTGGTTGCTCTGCCAGAAAATTAATGTCTTGAGGACAATCAAACATAAAAACTTGGGCCTCCAGAACACCAAACTTTGGTAACACTGAAATGTAGCAAAAGCAGCTTTCTTTCTAAGTTAGTAAGATTCTCTCAGAAATCTAATATTAATTTTGTAGCACTCATCCCAGCATTACTGGTTGATTTACCTCCCTCATTACTACACTTGCTAGACATCCGCACTTTTAGAACTTCTATCAGCCTGCATTTGTTGCTGGAATGCTACACGGGATGGGGTGGGGGTGTGGGCATGAGGAACACCACATATGCTGGATGCACTTTTGTTTGCTGCTGTTTCTCCAGAATGATGTCAAAGTCCATATCTGCAAAGCAAAGGCAGAAATTTCAAATCTCTTCTTCAGAAAAAAAATCTGTTAAATTTTTTATAATCTGCATGAACACAGTACTTTTACAACAACTGATGTGATTCTGCATCATTTTCTCAAAGATACAGAATATTTCTGCAATTAGATGTGAAATGCCAAGCCAAGCAGGTTCCCCCTATACCTAGCAGTAGAGAATGCACTTGGATAACTTCCCCAGTTTTAAAATCCTTTAAAAGGCTTATATCCAGGAGTCGATTTTTTATTCTATGAATGAGACCTTTTTTTTTTATTAATTCCAATTAGCTCTGGTTGTATAACTGCACTATCAAATCTCCTGGCAAGAAATCCTACCACACTTTATGAGCTTATTAGGTGCATAAATCTCCCAAATTCAGACATTTTAAAGATCTGCATCACCATAGGAAGTCAATGAAAATCACAGGCCCTCACAAACTCTTAGAAACTGAAAGTGAATGAAAGCCATGGGATCCAGTCCATGAGACCAAAAAGCACAGGCATCTTTTAAAGAGTGGATCTTCATTTAGTCATTGGTTTGAATGATTTTCCCTCTTTCTCCTTGTAATGCTCTAAATTTCTCCTAAGCTAGTGACAACATTCCTCCAGTGACAGGCATAACTATCAATGTATTGTTTACATTCATCATCAGAAATCCTACAACATGACAAAGATTCTCTCAAGAAATGTACATGGGGTATCTGGTTGGATTTTTAAGGGGAGTGTTTTTGTTGTTGTCATTGGGTTGTATTTTTCAGTAACGGAGAGGGGACAACTGACTGGATTTTCTCTGATTTAAATTCTATTTAAACATTTTTCCAAGAGGAGAATTTTAAACATTTCCAAGAGGAGGAGGTCAGAGCCTTGCTTGCTCAACTGGACACCCACAAGTCTATGGGCCCGGACGGGATTCACCCCAGGGTGTTGAGAGAGCTGGCGGATGTACTGGCCAAACCCCTTTCCATCATCTTCCAGCAGTCCTGGAGGACTGGGGAAGTTCCTCTGGACTGG
>WAAB01006325.1:0-43483 GCA_013389865.1 Piaya cayana | reverse complement strand
GAGTCCAGAGGGAGAATAACCTCCCTGGTTTAGTCATACAAAGAACCCTAAACTATCAGAAATGCTTGCTGATCTAATTTAATTTGCCCACTCTGCTCAGAATACTCAGTCACTCTATACTTAATAGGGATTGTAACATTTTAACAGAAATATAAAAGTAAAATTTGGATCAGGAGTATCATATGAATAAGCAAAAAGCAATAAGACCAAGCAAATCCCAAATCATCCAGTTTGCTCCTCTTCAACAGACGCCATCAAACAGCTCTCTCCCAGTGTTTCTTTTCACCTATCACAGACTGAAAATGAATTGTCTGCACTTCACATTGCAGTGCCAAGAGATATGTATGAACTCAGCCCAAAGCATCCTTCCCGAAACAGATATGACTGAAAAGACAAGACTTCAGTGATCATTTCTATGTCGACAGAAGACCAGTATTTCAACTTACTAAGACTTTTTTAATTCAACAACAATTAAAAGATAAAATGGAAACTTGGAAAAGGATTTCTGGTGTGGACTGCAATAACTTCAACCAGACACTTTTAGTCTCTGATCTTTTCCCTAGACTATGGGAATAGCAAATATCATTGGACAATAATGTCACAGGATTTTGACAAGTGGACCTGGTTCCTCAAATGTCTTAAACTTTCATGCAAGCTCATCATTTTGGCAGACTTTGCAGGAAGTAAGCCTCAGGTCACATCCCTGACCAAGAAAATTATTTCATGAGCTCCATAGAGTTCCACCATTCTTCCACGTACTCAGTAAAAGATGCTCAAAACCATTAGTGGAAGTCTCTGAAGTCATCTTACCTATCCAGGTGGACAAAAGACAAGTCAAAAGTCCTCATGGGTGCTTTGGTCTTTAAAACCTCCAGTGATGGAGAAACACTTATGACAATCTCTGCACCAACAAGATTACTTAAATAAAAGATTTTTACATGCTTTTCCTCCCACCCACAATAATCTACATGCCCTTCATTTCAAACAAAGCAATTTTCCTTCCAACTGTGATTTGTGAGTTGTTCTATTTTGTTCTATGAAATGTTGCAAAATGCCACTGTAATATTTCTCTGTAAATATTTTGTCTGTATGGAGAAGCCATCAAAATCAGTTGCTACAGAGCTGCGATATTCCACATCAGTAGTCACTATCTTGTGCAGTTTCACACTGGCCAACAAAAGAAAGCCTCTTAAGTATGTAAATCAGAAAGAAAAGTCAGAATAAAACAAATACCGAAACCCAAAAATACAGCTACTGGATTTTCAGTCCTTTTATAAATATTCTTTTAATTATGCTGTATTCTTTCCAACAGAAGCCCAGGGCATATGTTTGCCATGACAGAGCACAGTAACAAGCACCTTGAAATAAAATAGAAGTACATACATTTTTTCATTAAGTCACAATGGAATAAACTGCCACAAACATTTCACAAATGCTTCTTGTTACTTAATACCTCATTTAGATAAAAGCTCATGTCCTTTGACAATGGGAGCAGAACAGGTACTAGAAGTCTAAGTTCAGCTGTATTTGACAAAATTGGTCTGACTTTTCAAATATGAGGTAAAAAGTTTGAAGTAAAACAGAAAATTATCAACACACTCAACCCTTTCTGAGATGGAAATCAAAGTAGGAAGTAATTTTGAATACTAAATTACTTTTAGGTGAGCTACAGTTCCTTTTAGTATATCCTATCATGGTTATTAAAAACTTCTCTTTTGAACTGGCATACAAAACACTTCAGGTAGTGGTAAACAGTACTGGAAAAAATTGTCTCCATTTCAGAGAGGAATAAAGCTCGACAAGTACATAGATATCTATACAGAAATGTTTCATAAAAACTTTTTATTTGTTTAATTAATAACTGCTCTCTTATTTTTTTCCAAGCAGGATAAAAATATTTAATATCAGCTATTATCATTCTATGCCATGTTAATAAAACAGATTAGTAGAGGGATGCTTCACTAACCAACATTAATTATATCTACTATGTACTTACAGTGAAATAACCATCTAGTAACTGTGCTAAGCTGGTCCAGCAGCACCAGCTGTACGTAACTCCTGTTAATTCAATCCCAGAATGTTGTTAGTAAGCAACAAGGTCAAATATTGTTTGAACATATTTAAAGCAGCATAAGAGATTGTAAACCCACTTCTGAAAACATTCAGTTTACAGAATTGTTGTAAAACATTTTATCATACCTGCCCAGGAAGATAAGACTAGAGAGATATGCCCAAGCAAAAATGCTTGAGCTGACATCTGGTGCTATTTGAAAAATGTACCAGACTGCTAACAATAACTGTAAATTATGAAAACACAAAACAAATAAGATGCACAGAAAAGACCCAGTCGTAATTAGCATCAAAAGATAAACTTGAGACACCAATTGCACACAAATCAGATTCTTTGCAAGCAGTGCCTAAGAAAGCTACCACAAAAAATCCAAATACATCCCACCAACTAGCCACAAAAATCCACACTTTCAAGATGCCAAAGTTGACCAAACCAAGAAATGAAAGATCATTCCTTCTCATATGTGCATCCTTCTGTTCACAAGGATAGTAAAGAAAATTAACATTTATGATTCTGGTAGATAATTTCCAATTACACAGAAGTTGCAGGGGTGCATGATTTCCTCAGGAAAAAGGTTAAAACTGGTTATATAAAAAACTTTGGATTAAGTGCGAGACACCAGCAAAGAAACTCCTTTGGTCGATAGTGAATGTGGACCAAATAATAAAGTTGGGCTTGTTCAGCCTGGAGGCTCTTGAGAGGCCTTAGAGCAGCTTCCAGTGCTGAAAGGGGACTTATGAAGAAAGCTAGGGAGGGGATCTTGATCAGGGAGTGCAGGAACAGGATGAGGGGGAACAGTTTTTAAGCTGAAAAAGGGGAGATTGAGATATTAGGAAGAAATGTTTTCCTCTGAGGGTGGGGAGGCCCTGGCCCAGGTTGCCCAGAGAAGTTGTGGCTGCACCATCCCTGGAGGTGTTCAAGGCCAGGTTGGATGTGACTTAGACCAATCAAATCCAGTGGGAAGTGTCCCTTCCCATGGCAGGGGGTTGGAACTGGATGGGCTTTGAACTCCTTTATGACCCAAGCCATTCCAGGATTTTATTACCAATAAAGAGAAAAGAAATGCTAGAATATTCGAGTAACCAAATTAGAGTAAAACCCCCATCTTGCTCTGCGAGAACTGAACAACAATAAAATTTCTACATTCTCTTCATCAGCCTTGGATACTTTGTCGCAGGTCATGTGATCATGTCTGTCAATCTGAGACAAAATATTAATTCCTGCAGATATATCTAATTTAAGCAAGTTCACATCTTAAGAATTTTATGACTGCAAGACAAATGACAAAATAAGATCTGCTCCCTTTAAAATGCATTTGATACTGAGCTTAATCTTCCTGCGCTGTCTTTTTCTTTTCCGATTTAATTTCCACATTGAGACATACAATGATTCAGTAACAAACATGACTGGTTGCCTTTATGATATTATATGAATTGTCATAAAGAATGCTTTCTAGTTGAATTAACATGACAGGTATGTAAAAGATTCTGTAGAAATAAAGTCACAATATGCCATAATATTTCACAGTGCTCTAAAACTGACAAGCGGTACTCTAATTACTGCTTACATTGAAATACTAAACACCATTTTCATATATTTACTTTGCTAAGCAATCTATTATTCCAGTGCATCCTATACTGAAAATGCGATTGCATTTAGAGAGCAAAAATGTGATAGATTTATTTATCTTTCATACTTACCTGAAAAAATGCCAGGATCCAGCGTGATAAATTAAACAGGTGGCAACTCATGGAGATATTCTATAGATAAAGCATGCAAAGCAGTATTTTAGGTTACTCCTGTATTTTATTCTTAGTGGCTAAAAATATTTTCCTGCTGTGCTTCTTTAGTTTCTAGAACTTACTTACTCTTGTTGCTTTTACAACTCACCATGCCAAGAAGTGCAGAGATTCCTTTGCAGAAGGGTCCTTTCTGAGGACCCAGCAGCCTCTTAAGTCCACCCAAGGAACAGTTTCACTAGAAGCAGAGTTTCCTCTCCTAGGAAATCTCTGAGGACATTCAAGTGATGTAGACGTCTCTTGCCTACGCACGTGCTTAGGGCATCAGCAGAACTGAGGTAATAGAACCATTCTTCAGAAGATGTCAGTTTATAAAAATTGGAAGTGTTAACATTATTTGTTTGTATTGCTAAAATACTTCCTATCAAAGGTAAGATTTTTTTTATGAAGTCTAGACAGTAGGGACGACCACAAAACAACCCACAAACCAATAGTTTAGCACTGTGAGGGGGCAGAGGTGAACTGGAGCAGGGATAAAAATATTCCATATTTTGCTAAATTCCTTGAGAAATGAAAGCACCCTTTTCCAAGGCTGCCCTGTCTCCCTGAGACAGGTCTGTAATGCTTTAGAATCATAGAATCATAGAATAGTCTGGGTTGGAAGGAACCTTAAAGGCCATCTAGTTCCAACCCCCCTGCCACTGGATCTGGGTCCTCCAAGCCCCATCCAACCTGGCCTTGAACATCTCCAGGGATGGGGCAGCCACAGCTTCCCTGGACAACATGTTCCAGGGCCTCACCACTCTCAGAGTGAAGAAATTCTTCCTTCTCTCTAGTCTAACTTCCTTCTGTCTGTCTTTCTTCCAGGGACCCTGCCCCATGGCAGGCACATCCAAGAACACACCGGTAAACCCTCTTCTTCGAGGAACTCAATGTATTTCTCTACGCTTGGCCCCGACAGTCAATCACAGTCTATCACGTGGTTTTGATTTAAACAAGCATAGACACAGGTAGCAGCATTAGCTCAGATTCAGTTTGTGATATGCATCTTTAAATGCTGTCTAATACGAGATAAACATTCCTTAATCTGCATCTTCTGCTCTCTCTCAAAGTGGCTGGTGTAGACCTCATTAGCTTTTGATAATTATACACATCTTGCTCTGTGTTTGCCACCTAACATTTTGTCAATCATTTTATTCAGGTCCCTTTATTGCTCTGTCATCGTTACAGACATTCTTAGAAGCAAAGCTGTCCTTCTCTGAATCTGCAGTTCTGGTTAAGTGCTCTGTTCAACATAAACACAAATTCCTGTTCTTCACACAAACACAAAGCCATATTATCACATTAAATTAACAGAAGTGCAAGAAATAGGTAAATGCCACCTTAGTATTGCACAAATATAATCTTTTAGTGATGATCTAGGATTGTAAGTCTAGAAATAAGCAGCTATTTTCAATACCTTCATATCATGTTTCTTATCCCTTAAACCAAGCGAACATTAGTGTGTTTTTCTCCTCTTTAAGAATATGGAATTCTTTGTTGTTTTCATAAAAACCCATTATTCCAACTGCAAGCTGTTCACAGCACAGGCTATCATCTAGCACACATACAGCTGAGCCTCCAGGCATATCTGTGAAATGTCTCTCAAATAATCAGTTTATAAGAGTTTTAAGAGAAGAAGGGGTTTTGAAATACTACTTCAGAAAATTTTAGATACAGATGAAAACAGCAGACAGTGTTAGTGCAGTAAAAACTTATTTTGCTGAAAAGAAAACTCCAAGGGGTGAGAAAAAGGAAACACGTGTAAGAAACACATGAGACCCATTTTCTTTGAAAGAAAATCATCAAAGAAAAAAAAATATCATGATACATACTTGACTTTTACATTGTGTAAAATTGTAGCAACATTTACCCCCAAAATTAAGAATGGTCACTGAAAATGTCTGCTTTATAAAGCTTTACAGTTTAGAGCTAAGCAGTTAAATCTCTCTGCTTAAAGACATAGATCCTGGTGAAGTTGGTAATAATGTTAGCACTTCAAAACAGAGACCTGACTTCATTTTTCATTTTTTGTTTAATTAAAGCAGTTACTTTTAGTACCCTCAAGAGCAGACACCAAACCCTCAAATGTTTTATTCTATGAAGCGAATAATAGCTAAATACGCCTAACCACAGATTTAATTAAGATGGTGAAGTGGCTCCAGAGGAAGCCCTGTGGTCTACTGTGACAAACCGCAGCCCTAGAAAATCCACAGGAGAGTTTAACCCAGTGCAAATTAACTATCTAAAAGGAGTTAACTTAAGGATGATTTTATGGAATGCACAGCTAACAGCAAAACAAAGCTTTTTTCCTCCCTTCTTTTAAATCTTCAAGTGAGTATGAGTATGTTCAGCTGCTGCATAAAAAAACATGAGATCCAGCTGAAATTTCATCTCTCCTCTCCTCAGAAGAATGTTGCAGATTTAAAATCCTAGGGAAATGGTTATTTTGCCTCACACCAACAGAAAGAACTTCTCCTGGTTTGCTTGTCTGGCGTTTGATGTTTTTCTTTTCTTTTCTTACCCTCTAACTCCTCCCTTTCTTTAAGGAGGGAGAGCTCAAATTTAACTAGACATTTTATTGAATATAAACTCACAGGGCTTGGCTTGAGCACGAACCATTCAGTTGTTACTTAAATGCCTCATTATTCACTCAGTCTGATTCTATCCAAATCCCTAGAAGTTAATATTCTGCTTTGCAGTTTATCCCCTGTCACCAGAGCTCCAATACCTCATTATGGCTTCCAATGCATCTTTATACATCAGCCCCAGCATATGATGCAGCATCTCCTTTATAAGTTCTTCTATACTGCCTTTAATTCTCAATATATAGCAACCACAGCACATCATTCTATACACTAAAAACAGTTTTCAACATAGAACTGTTTTAATTTTCCTTCCACATGCTTTAGAACATATTTTTTCACTTGTATGAGACATCTCTTATCTTTAGTCTGGGTGGGGCTCTCTGCGCTGGAACTTTTTAGTGCTTACTAAAATGCTTTCACAGCATTTTACTTCCCTGTCTCAACAGCAGCCAATTGTTAGAATAAAGTTCATTGTAGCTGAGCAACACACTTCATTGGGATTTTCCATGGCTACTGCCAGCTCATGAAAAACATCAAGCTGGACACAAAAAACAGAGCAGAGAAACGAACATTAGGATATCTGGGATGCTGAAATGCCTGATTCCATTCACAAGGGAGCACAGGGGTTTATTGTGTACCTGCACGATTCAACTTTCCTTTTTATGATGAAGCAAGCAACATAAAATTTTATGTTAAAACCCAAATCCAGTAGAAGAACCAGCTCTACAGTGCACAAGAAGGGGTCTTTACTGACTGTCACCATGCTTACAGAGACAGGCTTCTGGCAACTCTGGCTGAATGCAAAGGAATCATAGAACAACCAGGTTGGAAGAGACACATTGGATCATTGAGTCCAACCATTCCTATCAAACACTAAACCATGTCCCTTAGCACCACATCCACCCGTAACTTAAACACCTCCAGGGAAGGTGAATCAACCACCTCTAGCCTGTTCCAGTGCCCAGTGACCCTTTCTGTAAAAGTATCAGAGGTGACAGAGGAACTAGCTACAAAGCGCTTCACTAGGCAGTTGCCAGTGTTCTGTGTGCTTTTTTATGACATTTATCTAAATAATTTTATCCTACCAGAGTCATTGAGGTAATGTAAGTGATTGCTTTGTACAATATTTTTCTTAAATCTGCCCATTCTATGTGTGCACATGAACACACGCAATGCTCTTGCAAGACTTTTGCTGAGCTCTCTGCCAGTTACAAAGCACTAGTAACATTTCAGCTGCTATGCTGAAAGTATAAACAACTGTTTCAGAGAAGCAAGTTTATTTGGAACACCATTTCTAACCACTCCATAACCCACCAAACTCGAGGTACCACAGGCATAAGGGGATAAAGTTTTTTCCATAGACATAACAAGAAATATCTTCACAGTTAGGGTGGTGAGGCACTGGAACAGGAAAGTGGTGGCTGCCCCACCCCTGGAGGTGTTCAAGGCCAGGTTGGATGGGGCCTCGGGCAGCCTGAACTAGTGGGAGGTGTCCCCTGCCCATGGCAGGGGGAGTTGGAACGGGATGATCTTTAAGGTCCCTTCCAACCCAAACTATTCTATGATTCAATAAAAGGAAAAGTTTGGCTAGTGCTCAGGAAAATCTTTATGGCATTGCATCATTTTTACTCCATCAAGACTGTAAAATGCTGGGGTTTGTTCCAGGAGTATAACTCTGGAGTGGTGTGATCTAATATGCTTTTTTACTTATTTGCTATAACTGAATTATTGATAACAGATTCACAGTGTATTTTAAGAATTCTGGAACAGGGGATAGATGTTTCCATATAACATGTAGGATTCCTACACGCAAATCACACCACCTTTCTATTGATGCCTATGCCCGTCTAAGTCACATCTTAGATGTCCACTCCTAGCTGAAAGTTTCTTATCTTTACTTTATTTAGAAATGCCTCTTAGCATTGCTCAAATTCTCCTACTGCTGCTTTTGTACAAAAACAACTGACTGACAACACCGTATTAATAGTGTGTGCTCAGGAGGCAGATTGGACACAGCTTGGAACAGCAAACAACAAGGGACAGCAGAGGTGGGGAAGGTTTCTGCATTTTCACACAGCTCAGAAAACAGAAAGATTTCTTCAGAACTTACTCTAATTTTTTTTAAAAAAACAACAACAAAAAAACCCAAAAAACCAAACCACCCAAATGAACACAAAAACCTGAGCACATAAACAGATTTACAATGTGCCACATTTTGTGAACTTATAGTAGGATAATCTAGGTGACAGATTGCCGGACTGAGACAGAGGAGATCTATAACCTGACTTGGATGCTGAAAAATCTTTGGCAAATGATTTCATCACCCATTTTCTCTCTGGCAAAATAGAAATACATGTTGAGAATTGCTAATGAAAAAATATTCTACAAAACGAGAAGACTGCTCCATGGAGCAGCAGTGTCAGCGTGACCAGTGTGAGTGATGATGTAGCAAAGGTGTGTTCAGTGCTCCTTGCATACAGTAATTCATTCAGTGAATCTGTTCATTCTGTAGACACCCAACTCAAAAGAAATAATGAGTCCTGATATGTGAAAAGAAAACAATCTCTTATTTACAAAGCAGCAAAACCCATCTGAATCTTTCAAAACAAAGAGACCTGTTGATGTCTAACCTGTACAAGAAAGAACTTTATAGTAAAAACCTTATTCTTGATGATACAATGAGCCCACAACAGCAAACAGAAGTAAACCAAACCAGCTTATAACCAATAATTTCTATACTTTCCTTCAGGTTTCTGGTTGAGCCACATTTTGGGGCTTTTTTTAAGACTATACAAACTACTTACACAAATAATTTAGTATTTGAAAAGAAGTATAAAATGTCAGTCTACATCATAGTACTTCCTTTAATAAATGGTAGTGTAAAAGGTATTGCTTACAAGAGTTCTGTGACAGTAAAATAATGCTTTCTTTGAGGCATTTATACTCTTTGGTAAAAAAAATCATACTCGTTAACAATACTGATCACCCATAATTAATAAACTGAAAATCAAACAGTATGTGGTAGAGAGAGTGCATAAAGGCAAGCTGTAACATTGCTATTCTTAACTTGCAAGTCTTGGATCCATCAATATTCTTCATAGGACATTGACGGGTATTATTTATCTCATAGGCATCCTCCCTGGTAATGCTCCAGATGCTGATACAAGGATGGGGTGACTTTACAGTTTTACGGTACTGGAACCTACTCAGATTAGCTACAGACAAAATTCATGCCTGGTATCAATGTTGTGTCGCAGCTTCTCCAGCAGGAGAAAAGAAACAAAACTAAAATGTGACAGAAGCTTTATTACTGATGGTGTCATTTAGTACAACTCGCCTGCATGGGAACTTAGGATCGTTGTCACTTGAAAGGTTCAATGGCCAACACACAAAATACGGTACTTAAAATAGTGGCATTCTGGAGGGTCACAGATCCCTGCCCATCCTGGAATTTTCCTCAAACCTTCAGCAGCCTTCTTTCTAAGATGTTGGGAATTTGAAACTAGAGGCACTTAAATACTTGAGATGTGGGAAAGAATTGCCTAGTTCTAGCTTTGTTATCTCAAAGAATCTTCACAACTCTTATTTCTGATACACCAAAGAGTGAATATAAATTTACTAAGCTGACTAGACAGACTGGTTGTTTCTACAGAGAAGTGTTTATACATTGACTGTTCCACCCTTTCACTGTCAAGTTCACTTTTAAATCCTGTTTAGTTGCGTAGTATGTCATGGGCTGTACTGTCCTACCCCATGTAGCTCAGTGAAGCCAACTTGTGGATATCCACGTGAACCAGAGAACTACCTACCCAAAGAATTCCTGCTAAGCAATTTGAAGACCAGGTAAGTATGATTTTAGTCCTCAAATTCTTTCATCAGTCCCTGTATGGTGGTTAAAAAATTATCATTACATATTACTGGAATGTGCTCCCCCTTTGAATTTTCAGATGCAAAGGAAGAGGTCAAATAGTGCAGACACAGTGGTGAGTAACTGATGCAAAAGAATATGAACCAGCAGCTGAGATTCTACCACATGTTGCAAGAAAAGAAAAAACCACACCTGTCTAGATGAGCTCTTCAAGTTATAATTTCTTCTAAATGATCACGGTACACACATTTCTTCCAACTACTCAGGTGAGATAAGGGCTCTGAGCAAGCTTGATGCAGCTCTTACCAACAACTTGTAAGAATTAAGGAGTTGTCAAAAGATATTATTAGAGATTTAGAGATTATTTTCCTTCTACAAGTCCCTCCAAATTAGAATCTAATGCTGGATTTCTTTGATGGTTTGTAGTTATCTGCAGGTGAAAGAATGCAGGCCACTAAAGTAATCTGACTTTGTCATTAATTTTTAATTTGTTTTGAAACATTTTTCAAATATCTTCATAGAATTCATGATTAATTTTAGAGACTGTACCACACATATCTGTTAGCAACTGAGGGAAAAGCTCTTCTAAATGTCAAATCCTAGAAGTCAGCTGGTACAGGTAGCATTGCTTTCAGCATAGTGGCAATGAAGGACAGTTCCAAAAGTCCACCATGAAAAAAGCCCTTTGGCCCATCAGGAGCAATACATAAAAGAAACAGCTTGTTTCTAAAAGTAGTTAAAGATTTAGTCTTGTACTTGTAAGCTACCCCACCTCACCACACCTCCAAAACAAAAATCTGAGTTGCCACCAGTTTGGCATCACTGATTCATCGAAATCTAAATTCAGAGGTAAAATATCACAGTCCAATACTACATGCAGTCCAATACAAGCATGACTACACTAGCACAATTCTCATATAGAAAACAGTTAAACTTTTATTTAAGAACTGACACATTTTATTAGAATAAACATCCTTTCCCCCAAGGAGGATCTGGTACCCACTGCAACCACAAAACATCCCAACAGGCCAAGTGAGTAACATTACATTTCACAAGAAACCAGAAGGGTTACTCTTTCACTGCTATTATGCCCTCTATATCAAGAACCCAAATTGTCATACTTGACCTGAGTTTCTGCCTGGTTACATTCAGGAGAGGATAGAAGGAGATTCTGCTCTACAGCTTCATGTACTACATGTACCCGCACATATTTCATCAAGTGTGTGAAGCCTGTGACTACATGTGAGTGAGGAAACAAAGTGCATGTTCCTTAGTGCATCTAAACAGGATTCCTAATTGCATCTCCATCTACAGGCACCTGTGATATTGCACCAAAATGCAGAATTGGTGACATGCAGTGGGTTGCCACGCATTTAGCTTTTTTTTTTTAACAAAATGGTAAAGTTCTGATGATCACTTTCAAAGTAGAGGATCCTGTCTTCCTGCTTCTTAGATGTGTTAAGATTATTTTCATATACTGTATTCTCAATGAATACTGATCACAACAGATTGGAGACTACTATATTTCCAGAGAGCACTCTGCAAAGTATATAAGGATGACAAGCTCTTGGTTTCCCTGGTTACCTTCAATTTACATGTCGCTGAATTAAGAACAAAAATGAACTGATTCTTAGTCAGAGTCCTTATCAGTTCTATCTAGAAAGAGATTTTTAGCCAACATTCACCTCTGCATTTGTAAGGCTCACTAAAATAAACAAAGAAGAAATGAATTGTCAATGTGATATATAGAAATGGAGATAAGAAGAAAGGATTAGCCATGCTTGGGAGAGCTCTAGAGTAGATCTTAGGATCACATATCCCAGGTAGAAATGCATATATTACATGCATGGCATTAGACTGACTTGATGATCCTTACCTCTGTGTGCTTTAGAGGCAAAATACCTAGAAGATTGCCAAATTCCTGGCTGAGATGGCCAATATCCCTACAAAATCACAGCATAACTAATTGCAAAATATGGTACTTCTACACATAGACAAAAGTTCAGTGTTTCTGAAGGGCAAGATCATGTTACAACATTATGTGTAAGAATTCACAAATACCTATAGAAAGGTATAGTCTGATTTTTACCACATTCAGCAGTGAGTTTTTGTCTATTATTTACAAGTACCACCTCCTTATGCTCTACAGATTTCACAAGAACTGCTTGAAGCACAACCTACTGGAGCCAGAAGAAGCCAGGAAAGGCAGTTGAATATACTCATACCTGCATACAATTAGTTCAAATTCTTCTTTGATTGAAAGTAAGCCTTGATACCACTACTTATTTTAGCATCAATGGTGACATCACACAAACTCATGCAGGATTTATTCCCCATTTGGGCATTTTAGCAGCTTTCATCGTTGCAATTTCATCAGCCCTTATCTGGGAAACACTAAATATTACGAATGTCTTTTATTCCATCATAAACTCTATATTACCGCTATGAAACAGTGTATTTAGGTATTCACACAATGTTAAGAAGACAGAAGCATTGTACTAGTTAGGGGGGTAGACAAAAAGGAGTACAACTAATGGAGGAGATGAGGGGTAGAAAGCTAGGTAGAAAATAGGGTAAAGAAAACTGTGAAAGGCAAAGCACAAGAAATAGAAGGAAAAAACAGTAAAGAAATAGCAACCCTTGAGGAAGGAAGAAAAGGTAAGGTAAGAGAAAAGTAGTACAGAAAATCTGTATTCTCAGTGCTTTAAAATATGTATGGGTGAGAACATAAATTAGCTCTACTGAAGTCTATCGAACACAGGAGTGATTTTAGCTACTGAATTTAGTTTCTATGTAAAAATCCTCAGTGTACACCTAACTTAGAAGAAAAAGTTCCTCTTTACTTACACTCTAAGTAGTTAAGGAATAGATAAGATTGTACTTTTTCTTTTCTACTACTACTGCACCTAATAACTCAAAAAATACAATAGAAATGGAAGGGAGAAAAAAATTACTTCAATGGTTTTATTTTCAGAACAATTGCCAAAGAATTTCAATGATGCTTTTCAGTCATTCTAATTTATCTCCTTTTTTAAAAAAATGGGAAAAAAATTCCTTTAATGATTTGTCAGAAGTTTCTTCTCTGTCCTGCCAATCTTTTTTTTCAGTTGAGGAAATATAAAGGGAAGGGGGGGAAGAAAAAAATCAATACCAAGAAAACAACTGAAAATTAAACTATTTCAGATTACATGATCTAATTTCTATAACCTCAAAGGCATTGTCTTTGTATGGCGAGTAAGCAGTACTGCCATTTAAAGCACACTCTTTCCAAGAAAATGAGAGCAGTGATTTTGCAACTACCCAGGATTCTGGAAATAAAGAGATAAAACACTGATATTTAATGAAAAGACTGAGACTGTTTTATAATTAAAGTTAACTGGATTTTCATTTTCAGGACATAGTTCTCCAAAATGAGGAAAACAAAACAAAAGTTATTGTACAAAAACTAAAAAGCTCTTAAGATATCAGCGCACTGATTTCTTCTATCAACATAAATAATACTACACACAGTGCAAGAAACCACTGGCAATGCACAACTGTCTGTGTGCTCCTTGCTGCAACACAAGGTCTCTTACTGAGAAATCCACTCACCGGGTGCAGCCAAGGGTTAACCACCAACAATATCTAGAGGATATAAAACAACACACAACCGACACGTAAAGTTCCAGCTCAAGAGAGTTGTGAGAAGGGGCCCAGCAAACACTATGGTGCAACCAGAAGTTTCTTTAAATACCAGTAAAAGGAAAGGAACCACTCCAGGATGCCAACTCCTTCCCACTTCTGTCTATTAAAAGTGTTTCCCATAGCTGGTGTGCAAAGCATTAGAGGAATAAACACATAACATCAATTCTACTTACTGCCTGAGGCAGTAAATAAAAATACATTTGATAAAGGCATTTCACACCCCAACATCCCTCTCTGTTCCAAGCAACTTCTTTTCAAATTTAGGAGTGTTTCATTACCAATCTCATTTTTAAAAAAAATCTGCAAAAGACAAAGCCAAGCAAAAAAGCTGTTCCACACGTTAGAAAAAAAAAAGGAATTCATTGTGATATTATGTTCTGAATCTCTACTAACATTAAATTGCAACTACATAATCTCCAGGCATTAAGAGAGGAAAACAGTTGTGGAACAGAATAGTGCTCTGGAAGACATTGATGGAGTTCTTCTGACCAGAATCTCCAGTGACCCATAGAACACGTGCCTCAAGAAAGCCTGTGAGCAACAACTCTAGCACTGGAGTGAAGACAGATACCCTACATCTGCACTCAGTTGCTTCACTAGTCATTTTCTGCAATTTCCTAATTAAAAATTCATTTTGCCTCAGTTAAAATAACATTACTGTTTTCACTTTAAAAGTGTCTAGGGTGTCAGCTGTCTGACAGTAAGTTAAAAACCTTCACAGGGGCAACTCACACTGGAATCCTACAATCCATTCAATTTGTAGAACTCAAGACTATGAATTTATTACCCATGAATCCGCAAAGGTGTGTAAGGAAGGTGTTATTGCCAACTGTGCTGTAAAAAAGTTGGAAAGTAAAGGCAAAGAGGGAAAATGCAATCAAAAAACCAAACTTTATTATCAAAAGAATCTGGCCTTTAAAACCCATCGTGCACATTATGCCAGATGTTTTATATATATTCTTATGTTCACTTTTCAAAAGGCTTCCTTTGTTGCTTTAATGAACTTTATTGCTCTGACACTAACACAGAATAGGAAAACAGATAAGTTTCAATTAGCTGAATAATTGAACTTCCTAACTTCTGCAGAAGTTGATATAGCATCCATAAATTTAATATCTTGTTGGGTAGGATATAATCAATCTCATGAGATACAATGTTTGCGCGAACTTACGAGGAAGATTGAGTGGTTTTAGTTCAGCTTCGAACCAAAACATTTCAAATTTAAGCCTTAGCTCTGGATTAGGCAGAGATGAATCTTCACATTGGGTTCACAAGTCCTAGGCAGGTGTACCAGTTAGACAGTATTACATTCTGGCATGCACCAATCCTTTCCTTTTGAGCAATTTCACTTTGAATAAAACTGATGGAAGAGTGATGAAAACAAAATCTGAGATCTATTCACATCACTTTGCAGGTGAGCGTAAAGCATGGTGATTAGACATGTGAAAGCTTTCTTTCATCCTCCCCTAGAGGACCAACACTGAATAGAACATGTTGTTCCAGCCTCCGAGTGACAAGGTTATTTAATCAACCTCACCAGGCTACTACAGTCATCTTTTCCTGACAGAACTTTCTGGTCAAGGTACAAAGCATTTCAGGCTGTTGGAAATTACCTTCTTCTAGGGAATAGGGCACACAGCTAATGTGCTTCCAACAGAAATAATCCAATCTCAGTTTTTGATCTGCAAGTATTTAAGAACAACTTGCTTTAAGTCTCTCCCAAGCACAATAAATTAATTTGGCAATGGATCCTTTCTCTTTCATGGTAATAGTGATGCTTCAGCTTTCTCTTCCCCCCTCCTGTAGCCCATATCAATTTAGTGACATGGAAATCTGGAATTAACTATCAACAAAGTTTCTTGATGAACTCCCCAGCTAAGTACAGAAGCAGATTTAATTCGAGAGATGGTAAACTGGCATCCTCAGAGGTTTCCTGCAGTCGGCAATGACCATGCCATAGCAGGCACAACCAACTGATTCATTTTGCCAAATCCAAACTCTGCAATCCAGAATCACCTTCACATTTGGAATGCTCTGCTCTTACAGATCCAGTTCAATCACAGTTGCAAAAATAGTATTTGGTAGCTTTGGATGCATGACATTGATGAAAATCTCCTTCAAAAGGTGAAAACAAATGAACGAACAAACAAAAAACAAACATATTTCTTAGTTGCAAAGAGCACACTTTAACTGCCAAGGTGGAAGTTACTCTGGACTACAATGAGGAGAAAAATGTACGACCTCTTCCTATATAGGCTTGTGGGTGTTTTTTTTTAGTGGATCATTTAGAATCATAGAATCACCAGGTTGGAAGAGACCCACCGNTAGAGAGCAATAAGAAATAATTTAAAGTAATTTAAAAGTGTATTACTTCAAAGACAAGGGCAGGGCAGGCCAGTTAGGCCTCTTTGAGGTTTATTATATGGTAAATGCACAATGGTGTGAGAACTGAAAGGAATCACACACTACAGCTCTGATTGACGGTTATTCGTTACCCAACAGTAACTTCCTCATACAACTAAGCCTTATAAGTTATTCTGCTCAATTTAACCTATTTAAACCTGTACTTTAAGCTGCATCCAATATTTTTTTGAGATAATTTGGGTTTCATTTAGGTTATTTTATTCACCGTGAAGTGTTCAAATCTCAATATAATCTCTACTTCACCTGTATTAATAAATTCCCTTTAATGAATATGGCTCTTTAAGCTTTCACTATTTGTTTACGTCCACCAGACTTATTTTTATGTGTTTTTCCCCAAAAAAGAATAAGTCCAACGATGATTATTTTTTCTATTAATGTTTATGCTTTCTCTTTCTCAAGGCATATTACTATTGAACTGACACATAGAAATACAACTCAGGACAACAAGTAGCAAAATATAAATATCACAACATAATTACAGGACAATATTATTACACACAGAGAATAAATATTTGGCAGACATTTGCCACAAGCACCTCAAAATTAAACTGTTAAAAGTACAGGGTGAAAATTTAAATAAAGAAAATATTTAAGCCTTATAGTATTAAGTAATAAATTCATAAATGGAAATGCCACTGAAAGTCTCAGAACACAGTGATTGTCTGAGCTACAGCAAACATTCCATGAAGTTGCTCCTTTATTTACAGTCAGGAATTGTAATTTAAAGTCCTCCTCAAACAGATCTGCTTCTAAACCCCTTGATATTAAATTTTTCTCAAGGGGAATTCTTTATGAGCAAAAACATTGCTACCAAAACCACATTCTAAAGAACTGTAAGTACAATGACTTTGTGGGACAAAGTCCTGTTCAAAACTTTATGGATTTGTTTATAGCACCAGTTTAAAGGGTTTCTGAAAACAACTCATCTCACATTTAGGTTAGAAAGTAATGATTGCATTAAAATAAATGCCAGGAGATTATCTCTGGCTCTGAAGGGCATATTAAGCAGCTCACCTACTCTTAAGCTATTAGGTTTTTCTTACTAATTCACACTGCAAAGTATATCAGATACCCAACATGAACTTGTCCCAGAGGAGAAACACTTGGACTTCTGCAGGTGATAAAGTTTAGTGAAGACTGCATAGACTAATTTCACCTGGAGATGAGAAAAGAGAAGTTTTGAAACATACAAGAAGATAGCTCCATCTCAAAGATATTCTCCTTACCTGCAAAATTCTTAGGGATACCTTTGAAAAATTTGAAAGTTCAAGGTACATAATGCTAACAAAACTTTGTCCTTCCACTGCTGGGGAGGGGGGTCACAGAGCAGACTTCCAGATCTGCACTGGTAGGAACTGCTGAACAAAATGATGTTTCAAACTGATTTTACCAACAAGTAGCCCCTCAAGTACCAGAAATCTTTGAAAGAACATAAATTGTCAGAATTCTAAATGTTAATAACAAATGGTATTCTTTCCTTGCATTTAAATTATTTGGATTGTATGACATGTAACATTAAACTTGCACAGCACTTAAACACAAACCGGCATGAATACAGTCACGTACCTATTGGCTCTGCTAATCTGAATTAATTACATGGCAAGTAGATTTATCTTTATAGACACTACCTCAATAGGTGCGTGTACCACCAACAATTAAACGGGATTTCTTCATAATTACTCTTCATTAAATATATTTAGTAAGAGTAGAACTACATGCTTGCAGACTCTTCAGTCAGTGTATTACTTTTTTTTCTGGCATTTGAGACCAGCTTTCACATTGAGGAGGGCTGAGATTAGAACAAAAAAAAATTACTCCAAAAATTTAATTCCACATAACAAAAAAAGATAAAATACTGATGCTCAAGCATATACTTTGAAAATCCACTAACCATGAGAACAACAAGCTAAATCTTTCAGTGTCCCAGTCTCCTTAGAAACCCAGTTCCAGCTGAACCCCATTCACCTATTTGTCTCCTTAAATTGCAACTCCTTTCATGGGGAAAACAAATGGCAACAGCTCATCAGATTTTAACCAGTTATCGAAGTGGGGAACACTATCACTAAAGCTCCACACATTTTTAAACTTCTCTTTGCAGTCACAAGATTTAGAACTCCGCTTACACATTACTTAGTAAAACCGAATCATCTGATGTTACCAGAGAGCTTCGGGATCTATAACTCCTGATACACATTCATAGTTGCTGTGTCCCATTCCCTGGGAATTATAATAGAAGGCTGATCTCTCACTTCATGCTCCCATAGGATAACCACTATCAATAAATACAGTTATCTGACATTTGGAATCTTTGTCTGCTTTCTTATAATTATTTTAGAAATGGTTTGAAATAAATTCTTTCATTACTCCTTCTTATTATTTTATTTCACTTCCAGAAAGTGTCAGAAATTGAGTATTCACACCTACATGCCCTTCTAATATCAAATGTTTCTAGTTGGATTGTGTGTGTCTTACCTGCAGGCTCTAGCAAGTGCCTTTCACTGATCAGGATGGAAGATGGAAGGGGCAAGGTACATTAATGCCAACATTGCTTTCCCACATTCCCTTGGCTGATAAGCTCACCAGTAATTCTTTGTCAGTTTTGTCATGACAGTTAAAAAAATGGAAGATGAGTATAGCAGGGGAAAAACCACAGAAACTTAAACAAGTATTTTTGAAACTTAGAAAATTAACCTGTGCACATTCCCACCTGCAACTGGAAACCAGCTGATCAGGGTGACTCTTTCAAAAATTATTTCACATTATTAAGAATTACAGGAATAATTTTTTTTAAAAAACCCATCTTGAACATGTTTTCCATCTTTAACAGAGAAATATTGTTCCTGGGAGAGTCCCTGTTTGCCCCTCAGAGTCAGACTGCTGGGCACATGTGTGCTAGCTGTACCACCATTCAGTTGCATGGAAGAAGCAGAATTAAAATATTTAAGTGTGTTCACAGTGATGTCATGTTTCATAATAAGCATAAAATATGTATGTTATTGCAATGCACAGTAGTGTCATCATTGAATTTATTTTAAAAAGTAGTGTTTGAGCAGCTCTGTCTCTGCATCCAGCTGGAAAAATAGAGGACTTCCCCCAAACACAGTCCAGGCTTAAAGAAATGATCTTCCAGCAACTTAAATCCTGAATTGAACAGGATTACAGAAGTTGGAGACCTTTTAGACCTTCAAGGGCAAGTAAAGAATAAAAGATGCATCAAATTTAAACTGACACTACTTTTTATGTAGGCCAAAACGATACGAGCTCTCTCTGTGGGTCAAAGTCAGAGCTAGACCCCGTAGTCTCGAAGTGCATACACTTTTTGATTTCTTACTGCTGCTTCATACCTTTATGAAAATAGGCTACCAGACAGTAGCAGAGTCCTATGTGTAGGTCACATGATTTTAGAGTTTTCATTGCTAGACCATGTGCAGGGCTCAAGAATGTCAATTTGATTGCAGTTTATTAATATAATATAATCAGTTTTCCCTCCTTTTGAAACAAAGGCTGTATCCAAAAAAACTTAGCCAAGAAGTCCAAAGAAAAGAGAGCTCCCTAGCAAAGAAAATCTACAGTCTTCTTTAGCCCCTAGACACAGGCTAAGGTCTTCTCTCCCTGCTCATAAAAGGACAATATGTGTTGTGACAGAGCATAGTCTAGAAGGACCTTTATTAGGAGCTGAGGTCTTATGTGACTCCCTACTGACCAAGAAGTCTGTGGATCTTGCATGATCATAAATATAGATTATGCACTTTTTTAGCTCTATTACTCTACCCTCACCAAATTCAGGAACTCCGCATTTCAGTGGGAGGCTTTCCCAGAGGTAAAATTTCTTAAAGGTTAACACGCAATTAAAGTAGAAAATGTATTATACTTTGAAATTTTTAAAAAGCAAACGCACAATCTGTGTTTGAATTACTTTGGAAGAGATATTTCTATTAAATCTCCAGTAAAGTATGTTCAATAAATCACAGTATTTCTAATTAGTTATTTCAATGAAGCATGATCAGCATATCAAATATTAATGAACTGATGATACCAGACTGAAATCTATAATCTATAAGAGATAACTGAGTTCCTATGCAATTAATCCATCATTGTTTTAGTAACAGCAGCATTCTATATTATCTGTTCAACTTGGAAGTCATGTGTATGTTGTAAGAGGCACACAACAAGCTGGACATCAGTTCAGAGCATTGTGTTTGGCTGCTCAGTGAAGATACAGTCTAGTCAAATGCACATTCACTGACAAATGTTTAACTGTATGGTAGGAATGTTTGTCTTGAAAATCGTTTGTCAATTCTTTATACATTTCTGCAAGTTAGAATCCAGCTGGTGGTCGGGGGGCACACACGTACACAAGGTTTTTTCTAAATAACCTCTGCTTCTCATCCTCAAAACCAGCACATTGAAAAAAAAGTAAGTATGGTTTCTACAAAAACATTTAAGGTGTATTTATATATTGGTAAGATATTTACATGAAGGATTGTGATCTGATGGGTCATGGCAATCAGACTGAGAAGTACCTTGTGGCTCTAGAGTCTCTCTCGAAACTCTTAATAAAAGGAATCAAGGCAGACTATCAACACAGTATTTCCCTGTAAAAGTGAATAAAAAGTATAGAAGGTTCTATAATATCTATAATAATTACTTTTATATTGTTCCATCCAGTCTATTTTTATATAGAGCTAAATGACTAACAACAAATCTGTGCTAAAATGACACAATGCATTCAACTTTAAGCTCCTTTCACTTGCTAAGTCAAACTAAAGCATCTTAAGGGGACCAGGGGAAAGAAATAAACATAAGAGAACAAAACCACGAAGACATTGTTAGCATTCTGGGGATCTTTCTGAGCCAGCTGCTATAGAAGTATCAGAAAGAAGCAGCCTCCTGGCTGTCAGTTTTGCATTTCATCCTTCAGAAAGGCTTTCTAATGCTATTAAAAAAAAAATCAAAATTTTGTTTTCTAGTATTGCAAGAGTCTGGTTTTAACCAACTCAAGTGATGAATCTAGTACCATTTCCTTTGGAAGGCTATTCTACAGTCTAAAAATAAAACAGGAGAAAGGAACACTTAAAAGGTAGCCTTCAAGACCCTTTTCTGTGCTTAAGTAGCTCTACATATATGACAGTTTTGAACTACATCTGTCAGCTGTGGCCATATTTAAACCGAAGATATTTTCTCATATGCCCTTATCTCATCTATTCAATGAAATATTAAAAATGCCTTTGGCACCAGGCACACTCAGTCCTGTGATCCAGTTAAAGCCTTCAGCTTCATCACGGACGTGGATGCAAGACAGCCAAAGTGAATGAGGAGAGAGCCATTCAGACCAAAGTGAGATGATTCAAGTTGGTCATTTTAATACCGAACCTGAGAACAGCAGAAATTTTACTTAAACAGTATCAAGATGAAGACAATAGCTGACAGCCTCTGTCTTATCCAGAGAACACTTTTTACAAACCCGTAAGAAGGCTTCTTTCTTTCACTCTTCCCCCCATCCTCCAGTCTAGGAGGTATCTCTTTCTTTTAAGATGTATGTTATCTGATCTTAATCTCTTATTTTGTTGTATAATTATTTGACATCAATATAAGTAAGAGAATTTCAGCCCTTTGCAATGACTGCACTCAGGCACAGGGTGAATGTTTACATGAACATTTCTTTTGGTGTCTCAGCCTTTCACTTTATACTCTGCACGGTACAAACCCCACCTTTAAACAATCTTTAAAACCACCTTTAAAACCATCTTACTGTATCAATGTATTTGCTATTTACCATATTATCATGGGTTTATTACCATTGACCAAGGGAAATTTTCAAAAATATGTGAATTTGTTATTTTTGTAGGATCTGTAAGTTATTACAAGATGAGTTTCCATCTGCATAAACAAAACAACTTTGCATGTGCAAACTACTCATCATCACAAACGCATTGCTTCACACGGAGTGTGAACAAAGACTCATGGAAACAGTTGCCTTGTCTCTTAGTTTAGAATTAACCCAGCAGAAAGACAATTTCTTGAAGAAAACTGTTCTGTTATTTTACAGGAACAATTTCACAAATATTTTCTAGGATATATTTGAGGGAATTCCCATTAAAAATCCCTCAAGGAGCTAGGACTTGCTGCTGAGAAGCATGAACACTATTGTATTTTTGAGGAGGCAACCTCTCTGACAGAATAATGATCCCTTAAGAGTGACACCTCTGGCCTGAAGTGGGACTCTTTTTTTATTCCTTGTGCTTCCCACTTCTCAAATAGAACAGGAAAGTAAAACTTGGAAGACCAAGGTAGGTAGTTCATTTTTATGTAACTATTCTGTTCCAGATGTATTTGCTTTGATAAAGAATCCAAACAACCATGGCATAAAGTTTTAAGCACCAAGTACATATATTAATCTTATTTTCTTACAATCTGCCAGTTTAGGTGGAACCAACCAGCATCTCTGCACACAAAATATTTCAAGAGTCATAAGCTAGTTTTATTTTTCATATTTAGTGTCTAGGGTCAATTTTCCATTAGAGAAAGCAGAGGGAGTTCTAATCTGAACAGGTTTTTCATCTTAGACAAGAAATAAAGTACAACTAGGCAGAAAATAACACTCCTTAGCTGTTCTGATATGGTAATTTATTTTCCATAGTGAGTCAGCAGTAATAGTCATAGAGTCAGCAATGACTGTTATAATATAAACTTTCTACCTAAATACTGCTATTTTTACTTATTAAAAGCGGTGTCACCATCCCTTGAGCTCAGTCATTTGTGTAACTACAGCCAAAATAAACCACAACATCTAAAACCAGCAACAGTAGTACTAGAAAACTGAAAATTATGAAAGCTTTGAAACAATTGAGGTTGTAGAGAGGAGGGAGCTGACCTCTTCTCCCAAGTGACAGGGGACAGGACAAGAGGAAATGGCCTCAAACTCCACCAGGGGAGGTTCAGGCTTCACATAAGGAAAAAATTCTTCACAGAAAGGGTCATTAGGCACTGGCAGAGGTTGCCCAGGGAGGTGGTTGACTTGCCTTCCCTGGAGGTGTTTAAGGCATGTGTGGGTGAGGTGCTGAGGGACATGGTTTAGAGATTGGTGGGAATGGTTGGACTCAATGATCTGGTGGGTCTCTTCCAATCTGGTGGTTCTATGATTCTATGAACTTTAAGTTGGATAAACTCCACATCACTTATTCCTTAACTGCTCAGATTGTGATTAAAATTAGCATTTATGTTGGTCCTCCCAGTTCTCCAATACATGCAACAGAACAACCGAAAATCACATAGGTTTTTACTAACCTATTTAAGTTACGTTTAATGGCTCTATGTTGTGCCTAATACTATTAATATCCTTATAAACTCTTTCACACCCTACCACTCCCAATTTGTCCAACTGTTTCCCAACAAGGACATTTTTCCCTGCTGCTAGCAATTCTCAGTAAGCGTCTTTGTACATTTTATCCCTTCATCTTCAGATCAACAAAGGGGTCAAGTGACCTCCCAAGAGACACTTAGCTGGTCTATCAACCTAAGCACATGCCCTGTATAACAAGATCTTTGAATTCTACAGCTTTTATTTCACATTTCTTCATTAGTTTTCCCTTTTTTTTTAAATTAAAACTTATGCTTGAACTGTTCACTTGTAGTATTCCCCAAATCATCTCAGCACTTGAAAAAAAATGAGTTGTCTCTTTCCTATAGCAAGACTATCAAGCTTTCCTAATTATCTTCTACACTGCATCACTCTTCTTCAGTGTTGCTTGAAACCCTCGGAACAGAAAATTAGCTCTGCAGTTTTGCCTTGGTATCTTCAGTTTCGGAAGCTGTCGTTGGTAGTTAGTGTCAACATAAATAATGCAGTTTAGTGTTTGAGAGCATGTCTTCTTAACAGCTGGCTGTATCCCATTTACTGCTGGTCACAAAGCGTTCCTCATTCCAAGAGTCTCGCTGCTTGCCTTTCCCTGCCCAGCTTATGACAATGCTGTTTGACAAGAGAAACACTTTGCTATTTCCTATGGATTTATAAAGCCAATTTCTGCCTATAGAGACTAACTTGTTTGTTATAGGTAGCATAACTGACTGATCTTCATCACCAGCCGAAGCATTTACCTGGTTCATACAAACAGTAATTTCAATGACATACAGGTTTGGGGTTTTTTTTGTGCACAGTGCTGCTTTTCAACTGTAAATGTGACATCTTCACCAGACATTGTTTCTGGGGAAATTGATTGTGTTGCCCTATGTCAAACCACACATTCAAAAGCAAAATAGCTAAATACATTTTAATGACTGTACCTTTCACCTCCTCACTTCTTTGCTATATATATTTGCAAATACTTTCTCTCTGAAGATATGAGCCTTATAGAATCCTTCTCAAAACAGTATTAATTCTGTTAACTTTCCCAGCTCTGAATCAGTATCCAGTTTTGAAACACTCATGAAACATTTGACGTACTGTAAATACAAGTTACATATCACAGCACTGAGTCCCTGCTCTGTTTTTCTTACAGGTCCATATCTATATGTCTTTCAAATACCTCCAGGGATGGAGACTCAAGCATTTCCAGGGGCAGCCTATTTTAATGCTTAACACTTTCAGTGAGGGAATATTTCCTAATATCCCCACTAAACCTCCCCTAACACAACTTGAGGCCATTTCTTCCCATCTTATCACTTATTCCTTGGGAGAAGAGAAAAACACCCATCCCCCTACAACCTCCTTTCAGTGAACTGTAGAGAGCGATGAGGTCTCCCCTCAGCCCCCTCTTCTCCAGACTAAATAACCACTGGTCCCTCAACCGCTGTCCATAACCCCAGTGCTCCAGCCCCTTCCCCAGCTCCATTCCCCTTCTCCAGATGTGCTCCAGGCCCTCCATGTCTTTGCTGTACTGGGGGGGCTTACAACTGCACACAGGATTTGAGATGTGGCCTCAACAGCACTGAGTACAGGGGCGTGATCTCTACCCTACCACACTATGGCTGATCCAAACCAGGATGCTGTTGGTCTTCTTGGCCACCAGGACCACTGCTGGCTCATGTTCAGCTGCTGTTGACCACACCCCCAGGTACTTTTCCACCAAGCAGCTTTCCAATCACCTTTCCCCAAGCCTGGGGCGATGCATGGAGTCATTGTGGCTCCAGCACAGGACTTGGCACTGAGGCTGTTGAACCCAATCCCATTGGCCTTGGCCAGTGGATCCATCCTGTCCAGACCCCTCTATACATCACTAAGTTCAAAAGTTAGATGGTTGTTTAATGAAATAATGTGAAAGGAGTTTAAGATCATTCTTTGATTCTAAGAATCGCAAAGGGAATATATGATCTGCTGTTAGGTTTAATATCCTTAGTAAACACTTAAACTGAACCTCTTTATTAAGAAAGGTTTATTGGTTCAAATTTTGTATTCTTTAAACAGGATTCATAAGTCTTTACAAACATATTACTGCATGTGTAAATGTAAACACCTTAATGCTAATGGGTACGAATATATTCTATCAGTTTTGATGGGTCACTGGAAAAGGAAAAAAAAAACACCCCAAACCATATTTCATAGGCAGATTTCTTCTTTTTAGTAACTGCCCTTAATGACTGAGGGACCAAACTCTAGAACATACTCCTTAATGATTATCAAATAACCCTATAAAAAAAAAAAGCACACTAAAGTAATGCCTGAAGTGAGACCTGTCCTTATAAAATCATCTAGAAAAAATGTATTTTTGTATTTGAAGGGTCTCAAAAACTCCAGATTTTTGCTTTTGCAACGCAGCCATCGTTCAGTGACTTTGCTTGCAGAAAGGTGAAAAAGTTGAAGCTTCTGCTATGTTTTACAAAAAAAAATTGCACAATACAAACTTGATGTGCATAATAGATTATGTTACATATATCAAATTACACATGCGTAGGTAAATTTTTCAAAAGGGTGACCTTCTATAATTTCTTCTGCATTCTAGAACAGTGTTAAAAATACATTTAGCATTTGAAATTCAGATGGTTACAGTTATAAAGCTGCTGACTCATAATATCTGAAAGTGTAATAGCAAGTAGGATCTTAACTTGATGCATGATTTACTGAACCTTTATAATTTCTATAAATTATTAATTTAACTATGTGCTACTCAGATGCACTTGCACTGAATTTCTCATAGGTTGAAGCAATTAATATTACTTATATTTAGCTTACTTTCATTTTTTTTAATTCAACCATCATGTTTCATCAAAACATCTCAGACCTCCTTTATTCTCAAAATCCTTGAGAGGAGGCCATGGGGGCAAAATAATAAATGTATAGTTGTGTTAGTTTTCCAGGTAAATGGGCTGTAATACAGAGTCCAGCCTAATGAGGATAAACTGTTTTTAATATCTGGCCAAATTCTGCAAAGTTCACCTTTGTGATCCTTGCTCAGCTTCAAAGCAAAAGGGTGCTGCTGAACTGACACGAAGAAAGCATATGAACTAAAGACTCTAAGACTTTCTTAGAGAGTAGAAACAAAAACATTTGAGTTGGTATGAGTTTATAACTCAATTAAGAGAAAAACACAAACAAAGAGGCATAAAACCTTGAGAGGGAAAACAAAACAAGTTGCAAGGTTGTAGTTCAGAAAGATCATTTCACCATTAAGACTCTTACTACACTACTGCCTCAAACTTTCTATAATCTCTTCATAACTGTTTTGGATTCTTAGCTCATTTACTCTTATGTACTTTGATACCTCTGCCTCACCTCTTCCTCAAGGAATCAATCCTACGATCAACTGTCATCCCAGTGTTTTATACTCCTCTCAAAGAAAGAGAAGCTGAGTGTATTAGCATCATTTACATTTGTATTATGTATAGTTATTAAGTAATGCATAGAAACTAAATAAGATTCAATGTACTAGAGGGATTTAGAATTGCGCATGAAATTACCAGCTGAGAAAGATTCTCTTTTTTATACATCTCACCCTATTTCCCTGTACAGCAGTATTTTTCTAGCAGTCTAGGAAAACAAGAGAATTGTCATCTAAGGGAACACTTAGCACTTTGGGGGGAAATAAAGAGTGGTTGGACATGGGGTTTTTTGGTTAGGTTTGTATTCTGGGGGGGAGAGAGAGGTGGTTTGAGGGTTTTTTTTGTTACTGTGGGTCCGATTATCTGCTGGGTGCTATCTGAAATTCCATTCTAAAACCAAATAATGTATACATAATTTTTTCAAGAGGAAGAATATGAAAGTAGAGAACATCACTTGCCTACAATCTGGAATGCTGTTGTGCATTCCAAACAGTTAAGATGGGTAAAGAGTTCCTTACTACATGCATTTTATACCTCTAGCAGTCTAATTGCAAAAGAGTAAAAAAAAAACCTAATTTCTTTTTCTTCTCCAGCAATGACTATGTTCCCTGTCACTTATGTGACAAAGCCCTTTGACGGCAACTCAAAACCCAGTCAATTTCAAATTTTCTTGCTAAATAATTCCCCTCCCCTTCCCCTCACTCTGACTTCAGTGAAAGGTTTCTTCCCAATACCCAATTTTACTCCTAGGAAAAAGCACCATTTCACAATGACTCCAAAACCATTTCTCTCTCGTATCTTTCCACAAAGTATCCACAGGGCAATATTAATGCTGTCTGAGGTCTTGTAAAGGCATTCCTACTTCAGGAAAAACCTCAAGCCCATAGAAACATAAAGAGGGATATACCTGCTCTTAATGGTCTCCGAAAACTCCTTCAGTTGTATATCTGATCTGCCTCATCTTCTCTGTTAAACCACACTAATACAATTTTTTGTATTGTATTTTACTTTCACAGTATCAATCAACCTATGTATAACTGAATGTGCATTATCTGCACTCCATATCACTCTTCAATTTCTTCATGCAATCTCCAAACCATCTTTTGTTCCTTATACTTCAAGATATTCTCATAGTCCCTCTGTGATTCCCACTACCATATCTCTGTTTTCTCACCCTGTATCAACACCATCAGTAATCTTACACAGTTTTCTAAAGCCTAAGACCTCTTCTTTGTTAACGGATACTCCTACCTGCATTTTACATTCCTCACCAAAATCTGTAAACAGAGCTTTTTCGACTGATTCTTTGTTGTGACACGGCACCTTCTCGCCCCAGCCTCACAGGATGGGGCTCAATCACAATCAGCTCTCCTTGGTTATCCAGTAAATCTGGATGGCACTGCCTAGGACCACATCTTGAACAACTGGCAAACTAAACCTTTTCATACAACTGCTATTAATATCATTCCCTGTTAAGTGATTTCCAAATGTCTGTCTTTCTTATTGATTCAGATACAAATCAGACTCTCATAAAAAAACAAGTGCCTGAACAGAAGGCTATGTTTTGTTCACATCTATATATAGGGAGACATTTGTAAGAGGTATCATCTCCTGTGCTTATACAGACTGTTCCTACTGTACTTGGACAATTCCAAATTATTCAGGACAGTCAGGAATTGGTTTGAGAGGCAGCTTGGCTCATCAGCACCTGGCAACCTGCAACCTCTTCCCAAAATCCAAAGGCCTACCTGCCCAGCCTCTTACTTTTTGCTGTAAACTGTATCTGAGCTACAGCTTAAACTCTCTTCAGCCTTACAACAAACGCCTGTCAGCCACTTGCAACAAACAAAAGTATTGAACACCCTAACTACACTTCACATACTCATTTCTACCCATTTCTTTAAGTTTAGTCCACCTACTGAATGTAGTTCTACTACTATCTAAGCAACTACAGGTCTACCCCATATTCCATCAATAGATATGATCATCTGCATTATATTTTCTTGTGAATAAGTCTCACAACCATGTAGTTGAGTACAATGCACGCCTTGGGAACGCATTCTAGTCATATGCTGCACCGTATTCTATGGAAATACAGTTTGAACAACATTTGTAGTATCTAATATCAGCAAATAATGAACCTCAGAGTAAAGAAAGAACATAGATTGTTCAAGGTTTACCTCCCAACCTTATATTTATGCCTTATCTCCCCCCCACCCGTCCCCTCTCACATTGCTAGTTAATATCCTTCATCTAGGAATCAACTCCTGTGTTTCGACTGTGTTTGATAGGAATGGTTGGACTCAATGATCCAGTGGGTCTCTTCCAACCTGGTTATTCTATGATTCTATGTTCATCTCAGCAACATTCCTGAACATATAGAGGGAACATTAGGGCATGAGCAGAAGCATCTCTAGCTATCATAACTCTGCTTTTTCAGCTCTCCATAAGGTAACTTTCTACATATATTCTGCTGGAGGACAGGGGGCTTTTCTCTAACAGCCAAAATGGGGTCAGGAGGTTGAGCATAAATCTCTCTTGATTTAAGCTTATTTTGCAGAAAAGTGTAAACACATTGCAAAGCTTATCTTCTATTCCCCTGGCCCCCAGTACCTGGGCTTTACTTATAAGTTTCCTTTCCTGAAAAGTTGGACAAAGTACTCTCTATCATATGTCTGTTTGGTGATTCACATTATCATTTGTTATTTATAAATCTGATTTTATTTATATAAATAATTCTAAGTTTTTAACAGAAAAGGTACCCTGAAACAAAAATATAATGAAGGCAAACAACCAAGGAAAGGATAATTGGATTTTTCTCAGGCTATGCTAATCTGTAGACTATAAATGCTGTCTGGTTACACTTGAATACTGTCAATTTGCATGTAGCTGGGAGCACTGGCATGAACCACTAACATATTAGAGCACGACACCTGACACTAAATGCTCGGTCGGACATCTAGCATTTCATACTGAAATTAGTTGATGTAGCATACTCAGACATATAAAACTACACTTTTTCTACAACTATAAGTCAGAGGAGATTACATCTAATACAGTCTAAAAAATAAAGTGTGCAAGTATTTGATCAAATGTTTCTAGTAAGCAGAAGCTAACGACAAGCCATATATGCAATAACTGTTTATGCCTTGCTTGGTGAAAACAATCATTCAGACATTGGTATTCAGACAGTAAAGTGCTTGTCAAGATCAAAATGCTAATCATTGCTTGCTGAGAAATTCACTTGTTCCCAGCTGTGGCAAAAGCAACACGTAGCTGGAAGCAGCTGCAGCACATTATCACTATCTGGGCTTAGCTGAAGTTGGATTCCTAAGCAAGTGTGTCAGCAAATGGTCACCAATGAGTCCCAAAAAATTTACAGAACATAGGGCTCCAAGTATTGTATTGAACATTAGGAAAAAGAAAAGGGTATCAGAGGGTTCAGAATTCATAAATCACAATGCCACCCTTTCAATCAGCAAACAAAGTCCATTCTTTGAGGTTTCCAATAACACTTCTTTCTCTGAACAAAGGATTGCTCATTAGATCCAAAGTAAGTCATAAGTGCTATTCAATTATATTAACATGCTGTATTAAGTCATGCTTTAATAAATTCTCACATCTGTTTTTCCTAATACAAACATTTTCATAAAATATATATATAAATACTAAGTAATTTTTTTTAAAGTATTTATCTTGCTNGCCTGGACACAACCACTGTTTCAGATTTAACCTGTAATCAGATTTATGTGTAGGGATCCTTGCATCAGCCCCAGTAGTTTTAGAGTTCCACACCAGCACTAGAACATTTTTACAGGGACTCGACTTCAGAATTAGAGTCAGGATTGTCAGTACTCACACTCTTTGAGATACCATGCACACTGCAGCCAGAACTGGGGTTCTGTATATTGCCATGTAATTACAGATTGGCCTGGGAACCCCTCAGAAACTAACTGCATGCTAAAAAGTCATAGTAGAAGTCTTAAGAAAAAAAAAATAAAAAAGTTTTTATGAGGTATCACTTCATAATGCACAACAGAATATTTACTGAATCCTCCAAAAAGTCATACAGTTAACTAGACAAAGTTACTACCAAAGACACTGTTTCGTTCTCCGAGGAGCTCAGCAGCTGGCTGCAAGAATGGCAGAGGTTATGAACGTTCCTTCTCTGATCACAGGGAAGAGTCTGCCCTTGTTTGGAAGCACAACAAAAACAGTGTCCACAAAAAAACCCCACAAACAAGCAACAAAATAAAAAAAAACACCAACCCTCCACACCCCCCTCCCCCAGAGCCTATATAGAAACACTCCTTGCAGATCCAACTTGGGCTTATTCCCAGAGATGCAATGATATTGCTCAGTTTGTTCCTAGGTTCCGAAGCACACAAAGTGGTGTCTTCACTCTGGATACTGCTGGTTTAATCCTCTTGATTTTCTAGTATTTTGATCTACTTTCATCTTCCTATGTTGCCCTCTTCTTTTCTAACCTATCAGATTCCAAGAGTGTGTCTATCAAACTACAGTCCCTTAGTTGGATGATTTATCTCACTGAATTTCCTACGATCCTTAAGTAAAATAGTAATAACACTGTATATACTGCAAATGTTTCTAACTTTACATAGTCTATATTTCTTCAACTTTTGGGACATTGTGCTACAGAGAACTGCAGTTATGAAAATAATTGTATACATGGAAGACAAACTGCTGATAGCTCCAGTGGAAACTAAGACCTGAAAATATAAACATTTCTCCTCTTCCAAGATCAAAATATCACTGACAACAGAATAACCAACAGGCAGAGACACAGAACCTCAGAGTTCAAAGATCAATTTCAGGCTCTACAGATCACCTCGGTGACTTTGACAAGTCACTTCACTCCTGTTTCTCCCTGTTCTTTGCAAATTGAGGATAATCACAGTGCTGTGAGGTCTATGGCAGAATATTCCTATACGAGAACCAAGAGATACAAGGCTGATTATTACTATTAATAGTACAAAATCCAGCATTAACCTCTATCCAGCTTCTTCTAAAAAGAAATAGATAAAGGGAATTGGTGCTATATATATGCCAAAATTAAGTTCTTTCATTTCTTCACAGCCATTAAAATTGCATAGTTAGAGTAACGAGGAACACACCTGAAGCCTGTCACTTCTGCCACAGCTTCCTTGCATGGTCCTCCTTTTCTTTTCTTTCCCTCCTTCTCCCCATCCCATCCATACTCATTTGAAATACTAAGTGTAACAGCTTTGTATACATAAGCTGCTTAATTTCCAGGAACACTCTATTCACCTACTTGGTCAATTAATATCAAGAACCATCATTTAAAATAATGGAAAATATTGTTTTAAGTTGCCCTGTTATTCTAGATGACAGATTTTTTTTAACATGCTTATTAATTCCTGACAATAAAAAGCTTCCTTGGGACTACTTTTTATCTAAAGAGTCTAGAAGGAATGGAACCACATTTAGATGAAACTGAAACCAGTCCCACCTTCCATGAAGAGAAAATTTGAAGAAAAATATTAATTTTTTTAAAAATAGTAATTGTATCCATATAGAATTCTGGAAATATGTCTGTAGTCTTGAACCCAGCTGCAAATAAGCAATGCTATTCAGATTTGAGAACTTGGATATTAGGAGAAGGTTCTTCACCCAGAGGGTGGTGGAGCACTGGAACAGCTCCTGAGGGAACCTGTCAGAGTGCTAAGCCTGACAATATTCCAGAAGTGTTTGGTCAGTATCCTCAGACATATGGTGGGAATGTTGGGGTTGTCCTGTGCAAGGACAGGAGTTGGACTTGATCCTTCTGGGTGCCTCCTAACTTAGGACATTCTATCATTCTAACACCAGACTCATAGCTCAACGAGAACCTACCTTAAGAGTCAATGGCTGCCCTCTGTCCTGTAAGGTAATTAAGATATACAGCACTGAATCTGCTTCAAAGGAGCTGCACCTGATTTGCAACTATCAGGAAATCACAGACAAGATCCTTCCCTACACCCCAGCCACTCTTGTCAAGGACAATCAGAGGAAGCGCTCAGGAGGATAAATAAAGCCCTCAGATGGCTGAAACAAATGTTTCTTTCTCAAACACTTTAGTGCTGAAACCTAAGTGAACAGTAGTTGTGGCTTTGCAACCACATTAAAAAAAAAAAAGTGTCCTTCACATAATGTAAATTCTCTTCCAAAGAAACACAAAAAGAGGCAGCACCCTGTTACGCAAAGCTGCATAAGGATCAGCAGACAGAGATGAACTCTGAGCTATCTTATCCCTTGTAGTCAAAGAAAATGTTTGTTACATCTATATGACAGAATTAAACACCAGGTTCTGAAAGTTTTAAGTGTACACAAAGTATCTTTAAGTGTATAGAAAAAATAAGTGTAAGTCTATCATCAGCCATAGACCCCAAAAGATGGAAATACAGTATATTCCAAAGGGCAGATGTTTTCTCCATGTAACCTCTGCTTCACAAATATGCCTTTACAGCTCCTTCATAGAAAAGCACTCCCAGAAAGAAAGTTGTAGCTATACAAACCCAAGGCAATGGTAGCAATTTTCAGAGTTCAGGTATTTGCAACTTAAACAGACTTGTAACAAAAGCAAACACTATTTGCCTTCGTTGCAGGGTTAGAATTTGAGGAAAACAAAATACCTCTCAGAAAATAAAAGATAAAGTGCCATCAGGCAAGTGAAATACTGGTTTATACTATTCACATTCATGTCAAGATGTGTTTAAAGTGCAGAACTTAAAAAAAGAAAGGCCTCCAGTCCAGCTTCCAACTCAATAAACAGACAAGTAACCAAACACTTGTTAAATACAATGCTAACTTTGAAGAAAAAAAAATCCATACAAAACACACACATTTAATTTCATTGAATCATTTTAGCAAAATGCAAGCTTTTCATTCATGAATAGCTTCACGGCCAGAAGCACCCACTCAAAACCAAGGAGATGAAAGCTAATACAAAGCAGCAGTGAAACACAGAAAGAACAGCATTATTAAGAGCTATGATAGAACTGCTACATTTAAGATACACTTGATCAGCCTAGGGCTCAGAAAGTTGCATTCAGTTCTTGAGGTATGCAGAAGCTTTCTCTGTAACTTTCTAGCCACAACATGGCACCATATTTTCTGGTTATTGCTTTACAGCATTTTAAAGCTTTAACATATGGATAACATGCAGAATCAAAGAATTACTAGGTTGGAAAAGACACCCAGGATCTTCAAGTCCAACCATTCCTATCAACCACTAAACCACGCACCTCAACAACTCATCCACAAAGATATCTCAAGATGTAGCTTCAGACAAGAGCCAAGCCAATGATTCCTCAATTCCAAATAATGCAAACCTATTACCCACCACTACTTCCATTCTGCCATCACCTCCTGTGCTGTGCCTCAGCACCAACATTCTGCTGACTTTAAGGTGTACGTTCACAGAGGTAGCAGAATGTCCGATTATATTCCTACTGAGCTCAGTGTCTATCATCTTAACTCTTTCATGTGGCTCACCACAAGCTTAGCTGAGCACTGAGGGTGGCACAGAAGAAAGACTGGAGATAGGCAACAAATACAGCAGTAATCAAGTCAGCTGAATTGCTCCTGAAGCATACAGTTCCACTGAAATTAATAGGATTCAGTGGGATTTCTAACCAGACCATCATACATCATGCCTACTTAAACTTGTTAGATATCTAATTGCCATTAAGTTTCTCATGTTTATTATGTTATTTGCAAAGCAGGAACAATAGTATGTCTGTGTGTGTGGTACTCAGTCAGAGAACAGACTGCAAAAATAGTTTCACTAAGATATTAATTAGCTGAACAAAAAAAAATACAGTGCTATGATCTGCTCATGTGTATGCAAATACAATAATAATTGCCGTAAATGGATCCAGCCTGATGAACACATTGCACTGTTCAGGACTTTTAACCTAGCCTTGCTGCAGAACCTTTCAGATTTTCAAGAGTTTGAGACAAGCTTGAACAAGAGTCAAAATGGTTTGTAGGTGGGCAGGTTGACTGTTCTTACTCATCTTAGGTATAATGACCCAATCTAAAGCTTCATAGAGCGTGGTGAATTATCACCTTGAAGTAACACCAGACTTTTTGCCTTCAAATTATGAAAATAAGCCATCCAACAAAGTGTCAGATGAAGATACAATTTTGACATTTTTCTGCATTGTAATCCAGGTTTTCTTGTTATCAACATAGACACAGCTGTTAAACCTGCTTGGGTGGAACTCCAGTGAAACCCAGTCGGATATCCTTGTTAATGGTGCCCTGAAATATATTTTAGTTCAGGAAATGCAGCGTTCTGTGGCAAACTCTTCCATTTATATCAAAATGTCACATATCCTGCATTAAGTCCTCTTTATCAGAAACTGTACGATATACCTCTCCGACTTGAGCCTCAGATTTATAGACACATTATAACCGCAAGTATATTCACATGCCCATCAGATGACTGGTACTTTCTGAAAGCTCATCTTTATTTTAGCAGACAGTGACTCTGAAAAATGGTGACCAAAATTGCGTGACAGCACCCAGGCTAGCAATGTTCTTTAGAGCTGCTGATTCTTCATTAGATACCTATACCTATGGCTCTTGCATCTAAACAACTGCTTACAATGTTTTGGTTTTCTAAAATTCCTACTGCTCCATAGTAAAAAAAAATCCTGAAGATCATTATAACAAAACAAGTTTCCACTTAAACATCCAGCAGAGCTACCTTTGAGCTGCAGCTACCAGTCTTTCTTCATGTGCTTTTAGGCAGTCACTGAAAGCCCACACAGATTTAATGAATCATCACCAAAAAGAAGAAAAGAAAACAAAACACAACAGGGAATGAAGGAGATGAGTGCCTATTGCAGTACAATGACTCGAACTTATTAGCATAGGTACACATACAGAAAAAAGAAAGAGGGAAACTGGTTTAAATTCAGTGAGATTTTTCCAGCATGAATCATCTCTTTTCCTCTCCTAATACTCCAGGAATTAACTTATCTATGAATTGTTTTCAAATAAAAGGCCCTGGTCCAGGTTGCCCAGAGCAGTGGTGGCTGCCCCATCCCTGGAGGGGTTCAAGGACAGGTTGGATGGGGCTTGGAGCCCCTGATCCAGTGGGAGGTGTTCATGCTTATGGCAGAGGTGGAACAGGATGGGCTTTCAGGTCCCTACCAACTCAAACCACTCTACGATTCTATGAAATATCACGTGTTAAATTAGCGAATTATTTACAAGATACTTCATGCACATAGACATTATCATGAAAATTTAAACTCATAAAAAATCACAGTGCCTGTGTCTGTTTCTCAGGTCAGTATTTTCTTTTTACACTGTGTTTTTGTCTCCTGATTTTCAATATTTTTTTTCAGGTTGCTGTCACACAATACGTGCAAAGAGCTTAATATACACCGAAACGTGCACATACATATATATGCACATACATGTGTGCATGTGGGTGCAAGCATATACACTAACATGGGAAAAAATATTTCCTTTCCTCTTGAGAAAAGGAGAAGAGTTTCTCTCTTGAGAAAAGGAGAAGAGTTTTCATGTTTTTCCAACTGGCACTGAACAGAGAAGCAATGAAAAAAAAAAAAACCACACTGGCAGCCAGTCTGGTAGATCTATGCCAAACATGGGTTTGAGCATGATGAACTCCATGTGCTTTTCACCTTATGACAATATTTATACATAATTTTTTCCATAAGCCTTATTTTCGCCCCTGCCATTCCATGTAACATTTACATTTGTTCGTGTGTTTGAACATACCACTGTAATAAAAAAAATGTAGGAAAAATTTTGAGCAGGGTTGCTATTCTGCATTGATACTTCTTCATATCAGCCTGTGCCAATGTTATGGAACACTGAATATATTTACTGTGACAAGTGATCTACTCACAAAGCTAAATCTCTAGGGAATGATGATTTTGCCCATCTGTCCAGGACTAGAAACTAGATTCTGTGCTTATGCCACAAAATTTCAGTTGCCATGTGTGAGGCTGAGCATGCTAAAACTGAATATCTATCACATGCCATGGAGCAAAATCTGCAGGAAAAAATCTGCAGAGAATTTTCAAGTTACAGACAAGGAAAACATGCATGTACCTGCAGTCATGGCACACAACTCTCAGGATAAATTATTGCCAAAGATGTTCAGCACACTGCAAGTGAAGAGGCACAAGAAAGATTCTGAAAAATAAATTTCAATGTAAATGTAATTGTGTTACTGTTCTGAACAGCAACAAAAGAAGTGAAGTGGTTTTCCGTAGCAATTAATATTTACAGATTTATAATATATATCATTTGGAACACAGTTTATCCTGAACTGAAGAGAGTTCTGTTTGGAAAGAAACAGAATGTTCATAATTAGAATATCTGAGATGTCACAGAATCATAGAATTGTTTGGTTGGAAAATACTTCTGAGGTCACCATGTTGAACCATACCCCTCCACTGCTAAATCACATCCCTATCCCTGAGCACCTCACCTACCAGTCTTTTAAACACCTCCAGGGATGGTAACCTCTTTTTTTTTTTTTTTTTCCTTCTTTTTTAACCAATGTTCTCCTTACAATTAAAAAAATTTAATATTTTTTTTTTTTTTTTACCCAGCCTGTTTAACCAATGAGCACCTAACAAGTAAAAAAATTCAATAATTCTATTTTTACTTTAACTAATATAAGTTATGGATCTTCCCCTGTCTGCCTTGGGGAATCATCAGGAAGACAAATCTGTTCTCCCACAACCTGTCTGAACCCCAGTTCCAAACAGATGATTAAATTATATGAGATCCAATGAGCTAGGTTAAAACTTGAAGGGATAATTTGCAGAGCACACAAGAACATCCTTGAGATAAGAAATAAAGAAGAAAAGATCCACTGCGAGCAGAGTAACTGTTGTATACTTTGCACTTAACACATGTAACCTTAGAATCACATTCACATTAATATTCAAACAACGGGGCTTGCAAAATATCTGAGGTCTTAAACATCCTGCAGTGTTTCTGAGGCCTCACTAGGGATGTATACCCTTGGTATCAAGGTTATGAACACATTGCTAATAGAACAGAACAGGATTATCTTGCTCATTCTCTTCCCATCAGACAAATATACACCCAGGCATACATGTAATCCTTGCAAAATTGTCTAGCTCCTGCATCAGCTAATTTGACTTCCTCTAAATCTCAATCATTACCTCGTAGCAAGGAAATAAATAGACTTGCCTGGCATTGTGTTCATCTCTATACTCCTAAAATAAGTTTTCATGTTGCTAAACTAGAAGAAAATACTAATATTATTCCCTCAAATTCAGGTCCATTAGTATTTTATTGTGAAGATAAATACTGAATCCTCTAACAGTCCAAAAGTGCTTCAAGTAATTCAATTTTGAAGAAGGTCTTAATAATACATGCAAGCACATTTTACCTGTAGTAGCAGTAATATTGATCTCACACCATTAAGGTTTGCAGCATTTTTAAAACCCATTACCTTCCTGCATATTAGCTCTCGCTAGCAGAAAGGACATCACTTTCGCTGTTAACTTCTGGCAGACATCAACACAAAAAGGTAATTCTACCTGCTGGAGTGTCTGCCTGACTGCTTGATAATGTCAATCAATAAGCAAAACCACTTTCTTACAGTTATCATAAAACAAGATGTCTGTTACAAATTCAAATACAGAAGTTGTATTTCTGCGTTCAAAATATTAATGAGCCTTAAAATACTTACTCACACATTTACTAACATGTACCTCATGAATATCAGTAGATATACTAATCCATGACTTTTTACACTCTATAAGGAAGCCCTGGCTGGATGACACCCGAATGGATTTACAACATTGACGGCCAGTGCGTACAGCAGGTCATCACAGACACTACTGAATCATAAAAGAAAGACCTGTCAAGTTTCAGATAAAGCTGGCACTTGATGATGATAAATTATTTACTGAGTGCTCTTGTTGAACCATTAGGGAAATCCTTCCTTCACCGTCCATTCAAGTTAAGAGAACACTACATGCTTACTTTAAAACAACATCCAGCAAAAGAAAGCACAAACAATAATGGAAGTCAATACCGGGATACCAGCTAGGGACAAGCCTGTGTTACAAACCTGGAAGTGCTGGGATTTTTACCAGCAATATCAAAACTGTTCAGAATTATGTATCTTGCAAAAGCTTGGGTTAGCAAGGGGCCTGGGTGGATGTATAAGTACTGAGAATGCACAAGTTAAACAAAACAAAACAAAACAAAAAGGTTATTTTAGAGCCATTGCTCTATCCCTGGTATCAGTGTTTTTTCTCTGAATTCTCAGGATTTCCTATGAATGTCAGAAGACAAGCAGATCTACTGTAGTTCCTAGGCAAAATTAGAAGATGATCAGGCCAGGAATTATTTAAGAATAGTCAGCACTGCTTTCTTATAGCATAGAATTTTGCACACTGCCTGCCCATTCTTCAAGAACAGTCTAGTTCTGCCCTAACAGTTTTCCAAAGTCTGAGTTTTGCATGCAGTTACCTAAAGATTTCAAAATCCCCAAGAAAATCTGTTCTGTCATCAGTTTATCTGGGTATACAGCCAAAACTTAAACAATGCAACTGGGAAACAGCATGTTTCTAGGTTCACAAAACATCTCTATCAGCAGCTATAGACCTTAGAGGATCTTGGACATGCTCAGTTCAAGCCTCTCATCACAAACTGGTATTGACAGAAATATTTAATCAAAAAGTGATGTAGGATTTGCCCAAATATGGAAGGTGTTTTTGAAACAGAATTAGTATTTTGTTATTCTTAAAAGCAAAAAACCCAAGTATAAATAGGCTACAAATTCCCCTCACTACAGCAAAATTAAGACCCCTCATAACTGCAGCAGTAAACTTTTAAGCTACTCTAGGACAGGATATATTCTAATCCACTAAAAACTGAAATACCTTGAAAGCAAAGAGCTATATAGTATACAGTATCCATTAGTGCATTAATACTAAATGAACCCACTACCATTGTTTCCATCTGCTAACATAAATGTTGATAATAGGGTGCTGAGAAATCAATAATTTTTAAATGTCTGGAGAAAAAACAACATCCATAATCTTTCACAACATTTCAAACTTTAAAATAGATCACTGCTCCATGCATTCTGTGTACTGTTCTGTGATTTCTAGGCATGCCATTCTTAAATTACACAAAGAAAGCACACAGTTTTGTCTACAAACTTCAAGTGAAAAAACCCTATTAAAAACCAAAAAAACCCACATAGAAATAAGAAAACTCACAGACACAACTTCAGCTGGGAAAAACTGTTGTTCCATATCAGTCACTGAAGCTATGGAAACTTGTATCAATATAAGATTTATATCTGAACAAGCGTACACCTATAATATCTATATCCAGGTAGCTTTTTGATCTCTAAGCACTAAACCAAACACATTAGTTACACCATGTTTTTAACAAATATTCTGATTGAACATAAAAAATACAGCTTCAGGAGTAAACATCAGTTATTAAAAACTTTTAATTCTAAACTTTGAAGACATGTAAGAAAGGGGGGAAAAGATTAATATGCATTTGTTGACATTGCTGAGGTATTTAGTCATGATAAAAACCAATAACAATGACCAGTATGATTGTATATAGTAATAACAATGATCAGGGCGCTTGTATACAGTAAGCTGAAGCAAGACTTAAAAATACACTTACAAAAATAAACATGTTTGCGCATCCACCCATTATTGATAATCTCTTTAAATGTATGAAGTTTAAAATTGGTTTTACATGTATAACAGGTTACATCCAGAACTAGTTTTCCCATTAGATATCAGTGTGCTGTAGTCTACCCTGTGCCACGATGACCCCAGAAAACATTTTCAGAACACTGCTGAGGGGTGGTTCCTTGTTTGGAGTGCCAGAACTCTCAGTGTGGGTGCACTCTTCGCCCTAACACCCATGGAGCCTTGGCAGCGCAATGTAAGAGTGACAATCTTATCCTAAATAGACAATTCTAGAAAAGAACAGAGTTACTGATCACCTGTTAGTAAAACATGAGCCTCACTCTTCTCTGTTGAAGGTACAGCACGTGACCCCTGGGAAGGATCTTCCAGTCTAAAGCATCAGCCCATACTGCATCATGCATTCAGGAGATAGAAGTTCTCCAAAGATAGAGCCAGAACTGAGCTGCTCGTTAAAGGAAGAGAAGTAGCATAGAGACAAGAAGTTCTTATTTTACATCCATTACCTTCATAGTCATAAACACCTGCTTTTTCTAGTGCTTCCTCTAAACAGAAGGAAAATCCTTCAAACTATATTCCTTCACAGGATCAGAAGTTGCAGGAGCTCAGGCCTTGCAGAGAACATGATCCAAACTCTCCTAACTACTGATTAATGCTTCTGTAGGGTCCAATGATTTTTGAATTGTAATAGACCATAATTAATATCACCTTCTCTCAAAAAGACTTGGGTGACTAGACATGATTAAGTATAAAAACCAAATCTTGCTTGCACCGTAGGAATTACTTGCTTCCACCCCTTCACAGGTCAAAGCCATTTTCAGCTTGAACAATAAGCTATTCCGATTATCCAGTTCATTAAATGCATAGGGTGTTTTTTGTTTGTTTTTAATAATTAACATACCTGAAATTTGATTTGATTTCTAGCATCTAATTTACACGGTAAGATGTTTGTGTTTTAAATTTCTGAATTGCTTCTGTGTGAGAGGTAGACTTTGATAAGTTTTTAATTAAATTGATAATATCACTTTAAAAGCTAAAACACCTGGAGTATAAAGAACACAAGTAATAACAGATTTTATAAGGCTTAGCAGCTTCATAAAGCTTGCTTGCTTTGTCGAAGAAACTGCTTTTGTGAAAATGTGTATTTGCCATCTGATTGCTTCTGAAGAACATTTAAAGAAGGTTAGACACCTCTGGCTTTAAGAAGTATTGTGCATTACCATTCCAACAATACAGTTTTGTTCCCTATTTCAAAATGGGAAGGCTGTAAAGCTTTCCTACCAAATTAAATAGCTCTGCATTTCATGCTCTCTGCTCCTCTCAGGAACTGAGCTTTGCCTGTGCGCTCAATTCTATGCTATAAAATGACAGTGCTACTTAATTACATTGTACTTGCAGTTTAACTACTACAATTATTTAGAAAATATTGCTAACATCCTAAGCGAGGGCCACTTTTTAAACAGGTGGGCTCCAATCTGGCCCGCAAACGCTGGAATTAGGCAGTACATCATCTGTGGAATGTTTTACACGCAGCTGAGGAAGAAAGCAACCAAGCAGTTTTCAAAGGCACAAAGAGGCTGTGACGCGGGAGAAAACAGATGCTGAACATTCTGAGCTTTGAATACCTCTGGCAAAACGACCAAACAACTATAAAAGTTAAACACTGGCACGACTGGCAAGTCTACCTACATGCACATTTACTAAATTGAACAGTAGAACTGTTTCCTAAATGGGAAAGGAGACCAACCTAAACTAGTAAAATACCAGAATCCAGGCTTCAACTGTCACTCTCATGATTTTTTGAGAATTCCTTCAAATTCGCTTCACTGAAAAGAATATAGAAAACCTCAGCTGGCACAGAAAAGCAGATCCATAGAAAGGCACAGTGCTGAACATTTTACCCCAAACCTCTAAATCTTTATGTGGTCAACAGAAAAGCTGATTCTTATCAGATATGCTGGAAGTTCAGCTCCTATGGCAACTAACTAGGTGTTTCCAAAGCCAAACATCAGACAGCAGTAGCAGGAGACACAGGATTTAAGTCAAATTCTGGCTGTTTGAATCAGAGACACTCCTGTCATTTTTTAAACACTAAATTGATAGATTAAGAAACCTGGAACTATAATTAAGAACTGGTTCCAAAGGCACTTCAGTAAATGCATGTATATTTAAAAAAAAATCTTTCCACAGTTTAGAAGTATTCATTTTGACCTCAAACAAGAAAAATGGTCTCATATCTTACCAGTAACAAAAATACAAAATTAATTCCAAACATTCAAGCAATCTTACAGACGTGGATTCAATGTGTATTATTTTAATTTCCATTATACTACTTTTTTTCTCTTGAGAATTTGTATAACATGAGTATTAACTGGAAGAGTCTATAAAACTTCCCTACACACATTTTTCTTGCTCAACATCAAAACCAAATTTAAACCTTTTATGTTTCTTCTCATGAAACAGAGCTACAAATCAGATGCTTTCCTTATTTATCATAAATAGCATCTGTATTATGGATGCAGGTGTACCTTATTTTCTGTTATTCCCACAAAAGTGTCTCCAGAAATTCATAGAATCATAGA